>OY292517.1:442121-563745 GCA_958496365.1 Subacronicta megacephala | reverse complement strand
CACAAAACGTAACTTATGGACTTGATTTATCTTGGCAAATTATTCTCATCTCAACTGCATCGCAGTTTTCATAGAATTTCGTAAAGTAAGAGGTCTATACTCAATTAATTCAAATCGAAAAAAAAATCCCAATTAAGAATATTAAGAATTTTCACATAGATATCAATGGTAGGTCAATAGCCTATGCTTCTGTCTTGCAAATAAATTACTCCCTCGTGTTTCGGCTTCCAAAGTCGACAGGTTATTAACTTATTTCATTTTTTTGAAAATAACTGAGTACATAAAAGTTTTCATATATTAGTCGTTTTAATGTCGATTTACAAAGCTAGTCGATTATAAACCTGATATGACAAGGGCGACTAGTCGGTGTAATATTAACTTGTATTAAAATAGTTATTTTCAGTTTAAAACTCAGGCAGAATCTTATGGGGTTTTAATGTAATAACTGAACAATTATATGGTTTTCTTAATACTAGTAGTTTCTTCTACAATGTCTAAAAATACGGCGTTCTATCTATTTTGCGTCTGCTAGTCGATAAGTATTTACGAAGCGAGATATTTTATTACAACCATACTCTTGATCAGTCATTCAAATTGAAACTATGTATATACTATATCCACATTACGTACCAATTTATGAAGTCGTTTTTAGTTAAGTATTTGTATGCAGTTCACTATTAATTATGTGTATTTAATTTTTATAAAACTCAGACAACAATAATACTGACTGTACAATGTAGTGATTTTTAGTGTTATAATCTTAAGAAAGGTGGATAAAAGGAATATGATCACTACCACTATTAAAAGATAAAAGCCTGGCATTAGATCTCTTTTGGGGCGAACCCTTTTTTTTATTGTAAATACCCTTTATGTAGGCTAAGTTCAGGCATCATAGATTTGGATATTATACCAGACGCTTCTGATTTCAAAATAAGCCGCAATTTTGTTATTTGCAACTGAGACCGGCTAGCGAGGTAATCGCGATTGAAGGAAGATCATTTAACGCTGTTAATTTTAATTGTAACCTAAGACAGTGTTATAATAGCAACAAGTATTGAACTTAAATATGTCTGCTTACAAAAAAAAACTAGAAATATTCGACTGAAAAACTCGTATGCAGAATATATTTTTAATTGCTACGAAAACATATCTAATTATGTATTTAATCTTTTGAGGGAAGCAAAACGATAATTATAAGTTTGTCTAAGGAGAAAAAAAGGAATTTTGTATGAGTTATCACAATCTCGCTTGCAAGTCTCTGCCTTACGCAATGAAACATAGACTATAATATATAAACAATAGTGTATGTTATTCAGTGGCAAGTACTGCAGTTATTGTAGATTAGTCATTTATTATTAAGAGTGTCGATGCGCTGCCGTTCAAATGGTCGTCAATCTCTTCAGGACAAAGCGCCAACAAGTCACATCTTTGTCATATTCAGTTCGAATTTAATCACGGTCACGCCTTATTCTTTAGTAAAATAAGAAAAGGAGTATGTATCGTTTTTTTAGGTTTTAGGGAATAATTTCTTTTAAATAAGCGGAGGAATACGGGTTTTGTTTTCCTCAAACTGCCAACAAATGCTTGGTTATTTCTCAGTCTGAGTATCTTTGTCCCCTTGCAATGTAAATGTCTTTACCGTAAATCAGCGACGTAATCAAACATGAGCCTTAAAGGATAACATAGAAATAGTACCTAACTTGGTTACTTCTCGTGTAAAAGCTCACTAACCATAAGGACTGATTTTTATTGTGTTAGGTATCTAGTTTGTTACCCGACGTTGCGGACCTAGTCAGTGCTTAGTCTCTCTCTCTCGCTAACGCGTCGATACCATTTGATTCGGCAGCGCATAATATTGTGTCATAATAAATACTTTCAACTTTGGTGGGATACTACGCCATCTTAATAATAACGTAAACTGTTTCTGGACATACAAAAGTTGATATCTTTTGTCAACCAATATTATTGACTGTTGCATTTTAGAATTGCATACTTCAGCATCGAAACAGATAATATTATTTATATATGTTAAACTGTTACTGTATGTTTATATATTTTGTTTCGGAATTCAACTAATCTAGTGGTTGAAGGCAGTTGTTAAGCGTGAGGTCCTTGGTTCGATTCCCAGGTCGCGTAGTGTTATAGGCCATTTCTATCCTAATTTTTAGTAACAGTTCAAGCGTTTGAGTTTTTCCCCAATTTATAGTAATAAGCTCTACCCCATATAATGGAACCTGACAACTTACCTGCGAACTGAAGGTATAGTTCACATCTCTACCTGACCCTTCAGAAGTACCTAACCCTTGATAGTATGCTATATTAAATGTAATGAACTAATAGTGGCAATAGTCTCGTCCCGCATTACACGAGATCTAAACATACCGGCGAAGTGTGGTTGGTTAGACATCTCTGCCTAACCCTTAAGGGAATGTAGGCGTGATGGTGTGTTATGAGTTTAATATTTTATTAAGAGAAGAAGGCTGCTTTCTTTGTATGTAAGCGCATTTCTAATATTTGAGGCTAATCAACATGTTTCTTCTTCTGAGTTTAAAGGGAGATTGGAAGACGCAGGAAATCGGCCCCTTGTGATCTATTACAGTTAGTGGATGATTAGTCGCGAAACTTTTCACTGAAATATGTATATAGGGTTAGGTTAGATACCTACTTTTCCTACTGGGAATGCGCTTTCAACTCTGGGCAATGACGCATTGGTCGAATACCCTCTGCTGACTGACTACTGCGTTATCTCTTTTAATTGATTTTTTAAGTTGTGTAATGTGCATGTTATTAAATATCTCACTTTATAAATAATATTATATGTACCTAATTGTTGAATGAAAACAAGCTTCTTATCTCAACCAAAGTTGAGTATTTATGTCAACTTAAGCTGGGTGCATACTCTACTGCATACATACGGTAGTTTATTACAATGTTTTCTCTGTACGCTTGGGAGATCTATAAATACAATTTTATCTAAAATAGTAAACTTTTATCAGTGGAGTGTGCGCCGAGCTTAAGGGAAGTTATGATAAATATTTATACGATATTAATTGGTGTACATAATAATGTCATTTGTTTTTGTTGCTAGTATTAATTAATATAATGAATTTATTATGATTCGTGTTGTTTATTTCGTATTCCCTTCTTGTTACTAGAATTCACAATCAAACAATTATAATGTCTGATACCTACAAGACTGTAGGGTACTTTACGGGACATATCTATTATTAAATATATGTGGTTCATCGGTATTATTTACATATCTGTCACATTTTACCTTCCCTTTATTTATGTACATATAATGGCAATATGTAAAATGTTGGCAAGTGAGTACGTGGATCAAATAAAATGCATATTACGTTTATTGGATTTTTTACATCTTACTACCAAACTTTCTTAATTCTTCAATAAATACGTAAAATTATCATTAGGTGAGTATTGCGCGGTGGGTGCTAACAAAGTGTGTATTTACATTATTGTCTTTTATTAAACTATACACTGCTTCATAAACTCGTAGATTAAAAGGTCACGTTTTCTGGCATAAACGACATCAAATAAAGTATTTTGTATAAAAAAGTTTTTCACAAAAACCGTCTTTAAGAACCACAGACAGATTAAACCAGCTTTAAAAAATATTTATGTCATAATTTAAGATTTTTCTCAAAAATACAAAAGTTAAAATTTTCAGCCTCATTTCCCTGTGTTCCTTTGTGTAGCTAGCACCACTTGCTAGTTCTACCGTTTATCCTAACTGGCATATGTGTGTTCTCAGGGTATAGGTCATCGGCGGCGGGTGCTTCACAGGCGCTCAGGCCGTTGAGGTGTTTCCTCGTAGGCCGCGGGGTAGCCCGGCCGGCGTCCCGAATCCTCTCCCTTGCCCACTTATCCGCAGCGTGCGTCCTCTTCACTGGCCTCTTGCTACTCTCTGTGTCGGTATGCTTAGCTTCAGAGGCCGGTCTACTCGGCGTTTCGGATTCACTGCCGTTTATGAGAGAATGCGCGCTTCTGGCTTTGTGGAGGGACAGTCGTAACGGTTTCCGAGGAGGCGTCGGTCGTGATTTGCCGTCATAATCTTTTCTATCGTCGTTCTTCTTGTAATGGCTCATCCTTGAACATGTTTCTGAGCCGTAGTCTATTCTTGGTGAACTACTGTACATGTCTCCGTTAGGGAAGTCGGACTCCGATTCAAATTCTGAAGATTTGGCACTCCGGGAGTGCAGTTTGGAAGTTCTCCTGCTGGACTTGTGAGCGTTCTCTAATACTTTTCCGTCTATTCTGTGATACATGTAATTTTTTTCAGATTCGAGCTGAATGTCTTCTGAGCTGTCGTTTTTCTTCATTTTCCGTAAGCGTTGGGACCGTTTCAGTTGTTCTATTATTGATAGCGTTTTCCTCTCAGCCCAGTTGGTCTTCTTGATGCTTTCCTCTATCCTGTCTGCTGCCTTCTTTATTTCGTAATGTCTTGGATCGACACTGGCGGTAGAATGTGCCTCTCGTATGTCTAAATCGCTATCAGATCTAAAGTAGTCCTCACACTTGGACCTGCTCAGTCTCTCATTCTTCATCCGTTGTTTCTCTATGTGCCTTTGGTTTCTTTCGATCATGCGAATCGCCGCGTCAGTTTCAGCACTGTAGTCGATGCCTCCGTGGATACAGTGATGGGATAGAGAGTGACGCATTCGTTCTGCTTTGTGTTCTAGGCTGTGAGAGCTGTGGGACCTGTGGTTCAATGGTGGTGATGCTCTGGGCGACACGGCTGTTCTAGACGATGCGCCTGAAGCGTTGGACCTTGGTCTTATCATCGGTAGATTATTCTCGATGCCGTCCAGGCCAGGCAGTTTGGCGACGATGGCAGTGATGTCTGGTCCTTTCTGGAACACTTGCACTTCAGACTTGGGGCTTGGCTTCGTTGAGGGTTCTGTGGTGATGTTGATATTGGTCACGTTTTTCTTTGTCTTGTTTACTGTTATGCAGCTATCATTACTGCTTACCGAATGAAGCTGGAAAAACAAAATAACATTAAAGTATTAACTGGATGAATAGCAAAGGTTGAAGTACCTACTATGTACTTACTAATACTTAATGAGTGACTTTTTGAAAACATTATGGAATAAAATAGAAAATTCTTTATTGCACACCAAAAGTTATGCACAGAACAATTTATAAACGCCATTATAATAATAAATGTTAGCATCCAACAACCAGTAATCATTGAGTTACCTGCGTGTGTCTGCTGAGTAGTTCAGCGACTTGCTCCTCCAAGTAGGAGATGCGGTGCGTGAGTCTGGTGTTATCTGAGCGGAGGCCTTCTTTCGCTTTCTCAGCGTCCTCCGCTGCTGATCTCAAAGCGCCTAATTCCGCTCGCAGGGACGCAGCTTCGTTCTGTAATATTCAGTAGCACTATTAATTCAAAGAGATCGGAGATATACATTAATATCTACTGCCATTTCAGCCTCACAAATTAACTAATTAGATTTGACACGCACCTGTGTGAAGCCGTTGGGTGGTTGCGGCGCCTGCGCGTGGGTAGCGGTGCGCAAGAGCACTAGTCGCGCAGGGCTAGCGGCACTTGTTGCGCGCTGCAGTTCGTCCTGGCTGCGGCAAGTCACTACTGATCTACCATTCACTTCTATTAATCTGTGAACAAATACTTAATACTGAACTGAAATAGATATAGATATTTGTTGTCATACCAGGCAGTTGCAGTGCTAAGCGAATGTATATGGATAGTTGCCAGTTAGGTAACCCTTCTCAAACAAACGGTAACTGAATGTTATCTGAACAAAGCGATCTTTTTTTTTCAGCTAAAACTACTTACAAATATATATACGTAATATAATAACTTAATAAACACATTCACATCACGTGAATTGCCAATGCCGTCAAATGTACCTATCAGTACATGTACGGATTCACTACTCGTGCGTGAATAAAGATTAGATTCAGGTTTCATCGAGTCCTCACTAATTGTAATTACGGGTAAATCGAGATTTTTGCTCGTCGAGGTCGTGGTGTGACCTTTATTCTCAAAGCAATTTCATTATTTTTTCCTTTCACAATTTTTAAATCTCTGATTAATGTTAGTGTAAGATGTATGTAAGAACGTAAAAATATATAATTTTATAGATATTACTCGAAGGCGAATTCCTTTGAAATGCCCTCTTCTATTGGTTCTCGCATCGGCTTCAGGGATCGTTCGACGCCCAGAAGTTATAAAGAAAGAGAGGCAATAAAACAGAAGATAGATACCTCTAGGCTCAAGTAGGTAGAAGTTAACTTTGTTTTGTGCAGTGTGGTTAAAAATCAGCATCCGTTAAAATTTTGCTGCATAAGGCGTTCAATACATTCCTTCAATCTGCAGTCATATTGTTCTAGAATTATTTTATTATTCTTATGGTCTAACAAGATAATCTATCAATATTTTAACCCCTACTATTATAGCCGTAAGCAATAGATCATTAAGTATAAGCATCCAGTAGCATATACGAGAATTATGTTCCATTGACAAATGCTCTTGAGTGCACCGTCGGTCGTTAGGATCAATAAATCGTGAAGAATTAATCGTTCGAGTCCATATACGTCTCCTTAGAGCAATTCACATATATAAATATTTATTGTAATAGCTGCAACTTGCAAGGTACATGATGTAGAACTTTCCTAGTATTCATCCTAAGAAGCAAAACTAGATTGGTTCGAAAGCTTATCAGGTTGTAAGACTTTCTGAATTGCACGGACCGAACATGTGTATCATATTCGTCAACCCATCTATTGTCTCACTACTGAGCACGGGTCATGTTTCCTCTCGGAATGAGAGCGGTTATACGGTCTACCACGACTGCCTAGTGTAGGTTGGCAGAATTTACATGCCTTAGAGAAATCTCCGGCATGTTACCCTACTTACTGCCAACACCTGACCACTAGACTGCCTCATTAGTCTAGTCCTAAGTGCGACTGCTACGCTAGAGGTCCTGGGTTCGATCCCAAGGTCGAGCAAAGTGTTATTGGGTTTTTCTATGGATTTCCCAGTAGCAGCTCGGAGTCTGGATTTGTGCCCGGTTAATGGCAATAGGCTCGCCCCCTATTACATGGGACCTAAACATACCGGCGAAATGTGGGTGTAAATTATTACACCTCTGCCTAACCCTTCGGGGAATACAGGCGTCATGGTATGTATGTTATGTTATCCTACTTAAGTACTACGTAACCTTGTGCTTATGAAACAATTCGAACTCGAGATACGACTTGGCAGGCTATAGTCATACGGTGGCTGTTGAACATTTATATGTATAGGTACATGCTGATAAGTATATTTTTATTGTGTTATCGGTTATCAACGTAAATCCAGTATACGATGACTAGGCCATCGTATACTGGATTTACGTTGAAACATCACAAGGCAACATAGAAGTTATTCACGTCAAGCCATGAGCAATTCCTTATAAAAAGGTCTTTATTACGGACAGAATATCACTTCGCTCGTGTTGGGATGCTTAAGTATATAAAGCTGCCTCGACACGCTGTTTAGAACGCATGTTGTAAACGTCAACAAAACCTTACGCTTGGTAGAAAAGTCTAATGATCCGCCTTGTTACCAGCTCCACATGAAAGACCGGCTCCAAGTGTTCGGTTCTGTAGGTAGAACCAGAGACAGAAAGGCTGTATTAACTCTCAAATTACGTGCTCCATCGTAGACCTTGTTGGTGATCTCTATCAAGCAAGTTTAGGGCAAAAACAAAACTGGTCAGCACTACGTTTATTTTTAATTCCAAAGTGCAAGAGGTAATGCACATAAAGTTCAGCGTGGCTTCAGAATATTTTACACATTCTCTCAGAGATGGCAGCGATGTTATCTGTGGGCATTCTAAACGGACGTGTATTGATGGTCTCTGCCGCCGTCTGCGCCGCCCGGCACGAGTGCAGCGATTGTCACTTTTATCTGTACCTTTTTAACATTGCATACTAGCTATAAGATTAAGTAACACTTCGCAGGTTTTATTTATTGTTATTATTGTGTTTATTTGTGACGTGTTTTCGCGAAGTTAAAGCAGTCATGATAAGAGTGAAATTAATAATACACGACTGTCCGACAAATCAGACTTTAATCTAGCACGGATGGAAATAGTCTTGAAACAAGTACTTATATTCCCTAGATCTGTGGTACTATTTACCTAGTCATTTTAATCCGCCGAGACGCTTAGCAGAAAACCTCAGGTTATTGAAGAACTTCAATCTTCTTATTTTGTTTTAGTGTAATAGAATTACACTAAAACAAAATATAAAGATAAAGCGATAAAGGGAAACGAGAGATCGCATTCCTAACACCAGTCACTTGGCACGGTGTGCGGTCGTCGCCAACGCCATGAAATTCCGAGTACTACCAAAGTAAATGTGTAAATGACTGCTACAGTGTTTGCCCACAGTCCCTGGCCCATCGTTGGCCATCTATGGGCATAGATAGCATCGCGATCAGCGTGATTGCGGGCCGCTGACCCTGTGCGTCTGCGCAAATGCGCGCACATTTGCGTAGTTATTGCGAGCCATAAACGGTTGAGTGCAGCGATTGCATCGTAAAGCCGTTTTATGCGAGTTTTGGCGTTTTATGAATGGATGTTATAACTATTTCTCAGAGAATACTTCAGTATTTTGAATTTGTTGGTTTCCGTACCATATTCTTTATAATAAGTTATTTTGAGTAAAGCCAAGCTGGGTTGAATTAAATTGCAGGAAACAAATTAATGTACTAACCTGTCTCCGGGCTTCAGAGCAGCGTTGTCCCCGGGCCACTCCACGAGCATGCCGGCGCCCCTGGCGGCTGCACCCCACGTGCCCTCGCGCACCTCCGCCGTCACCAGCGTGGCGCACCCACCGCACTCGCGCACAGCACTGAGGGAAACATATTTTTATAGTTCCTTGACAATAAAAAATAAATAACAACATCATTAAAGTATTATTTATGTCGATGAAAATGTTTAATCGTACCACACATGGAACTCTGTTTGCAAGTTTGTGACGTTTTCACGCCTAAACCGAAGAACAAAATTGTATGAATTATGGTATAGAAAATTACAGATAGATTGAACCATGGTGAGATCCTTTTATTTCAAAAAGGCATTTAGGGATGTGGGCTACAGTTAATATAGCTAGTCATAATAAGAACTATACTATGCTATGTGTGTATTCTATATCGATAATCAAGGCGTCGGTATCGATAATGAATGCGACGATATCGAGAGTCATGGCGTCGGTATCGATTTTGACAGATTTGTTATCGATAATCATGGCGTCAGTATCGATTATGAAGTCGGTATTGTAAGTGAAACGTCGATATCGAGAGTGAGGGCGTCGGTATCGATAATCAAGGCGTCAGTATCTAGAGAGACTGCGTTAGTATTGATAATCATGCCGTCGGTATCAATAATCTGAGTGACACTGAGTCTGAGTGAGACTGAGACTGAGCCTGGTTGAGACAGTCTGAGTGAGACTGAGGATGAGTAACCATGAGTCTAAAAGATTGAGTCTGAGTAAGTATGAGTCTGAGTAAAACTGAGTGCGACTGAGTCTGAATGAGTCGGAGTGCGACTGAGTCTGAGTGCAACCGAGTCTGAGTGAGACTAAAAGAGACTGAGTAAGACTAAGACTTAGTGAGGCAGAGTCTGAGTGAGACTTAGTGAGAATGAGTCTGAATGCGACTGGGTCTGAGTGAGACTGAGTCAGACTGAGTCAGACTGAGTGTAAGTGAGACTCAGTCTCACTCACACTTATGTGAGTGAGACTGAGTGTGAGTGAGACTGAGACTGAGTGTGAGTGAGACTGAGTCTGACTGAGACTGAGACTGAGTGTGAGTGAGACGGGGTCTGAGTGAGAATAAGTGAGTGAGACTGAGTCTGAGTGAGCCTGAGTGTGAGTGAAACTGAAAGAGTGAGACTGAGTCTGCGTGAGACTGAGTGTGAGTGAGTCTGAGTGAAACTGAGTCTGAGTGAGACTGAATCTGAGTGAGTGAGTGAGACTAAGTCTGAGTGAGACTGAGTCTTAGTGAGACTGAGTGTGAGTGAGACTGGGTCTGAGTGAGACTGAGTGTGAGTGAGACTGAGTGTGAGTAAAACTGAGTCTGAGTGAGACTGAATCTGAGTGAGTGAGTGAGACTGAGTTTGTGTGAGTGAGACTGGGTCTGAGTGAGACTGAGACTGAGTGTGAGTAAGACTGAGTGTGAGTGAGACTGGGTCTGAGTGAAACTGAATCTGAGTGAGTGAGTGACACTGAGTCTGAGTGAGACTGTGTCTTAGTGAGACTGAGTGTGAGTGAGACTGGGTCTGAGTGAGACAGAGACTGAGTGTGAGTGAGACTGAGTGTGAGTGAAACTGAGTCTGAGTGAGACTGAATCTGAGTGAGTGAGTGAGACTGAGTTTGTGTGAGTGAGACTGGGTCTGAGTGAGACTGAGACTGTCTTAGTGAGACTGAGAGTGAGTGAGACTGGGTCTGAGTCAGACAGAGACTAAGTGTGAGTGAGACTGAGTGTGAGTGAAACTGAGTCTGAGTGATACTGAATCTGAGTGCGTGAGTGAGACTGAGTTTGTGTGAGTGAGACTAGGTCTGAGTGAGACTGAGTGTGAGTGAGACTGAGTCTGAGTGAGACTGGGTCTGAGTGAGACTGAGTCTGAGTGAGACTGAGTGAATGAGACTGGGTCTGAGTGGGACTGAGACTGAGTGTGAGTGAGACTGAGTCTGAGTGAGACTGAGTGTGAGTGAGACTGGGTCTGAGTGAGACTGAGACTGAGTGTGAGTGAGACTGAGTGTGAGTGAGACTGAATCTGAGTGAGTGAGTGAGATCGAGTATGAGAGACTGAGTCTGAGTGAGACAGAGTTTGAGTAAGACTGAGTGTGAGTGAGACTGGGTCTGAGTGATTCTGAATCTGAGTGAGTGAGTGACACTGAGTCTGAGTGAGACTGGGTCTGAGTGAGACTGAGTCTGAGTGAGACTGAGTCTGAGTGAGACTGACAATGAGTGTGAGTGAGACTGAGTGTGACTAAAACTGAGTCTGAGTGAGACTGAATCTGTGTGAGTGAGTGACACTGTCTGAGTGAGACTGAGTCTGATTGAGACTGAGTCTGAGTGAGACTGAGTCTGAGTGAGACTGGGTCTGAGTGGGACTGAGACTGAGTGTGAGTGAGACAGAGTTTGAGTAAGACTGAGTGTGAGTGAGACTGGGTCTGAGTGATTCTGAATCTGAGTGAGTGAGTGACACTGAGTCTGAGTGAGACTGGGTCTAAGTGAGACTGAGTCTGAGTGAGACTGAGTCTGAGTGAGACTGACAATGAGTGTGAGTGAGACTGAGTGTGACTAAAACTGAGTCTGAGTGAGACTAAATCTGTGTGAGTGAGTGACACTGTCTGAGTGAGACTGAGTCTGAGTGAGACTGAGTCTGAGTGAGACTGAGACTGAGCCTGGTTGAGACAGTCTGAGTGAGACTGAGGATGAGTAACCATGAGTCTAAAAGATTGAGTCTGAGTAAGTATGAGTCTGAGTAAAACTGAGTGCGACTGAGTCTGAATGAGTCGGAGTGCGACTGAGTCTGAGTGCAACCGAGTCTGAGTGAGACTAAAAGAGACTGAGTAAGACTAAGACTTAGTGAGGCAGAGTCTGAGTGAGACTTAGTGAGAATGAGTCTGAATGCGACTGGGTCTGAGTGAGACTGAGTCAGACTGAGTCAGACTGAGTGTAAGTGAGACTCAGTCTCACTCACACTTATGTGAGTGAGACTGAGTGTGAGTGAGACTGAGACTGAGTGTGAGTGAGACTGAGTCTGACTGAGACTGAGACTGAGTGTGAGTGAGACGGGGTCTGAGTGAGAATAAGTGAGTGAGACTGAGTCTGAGTGAGCCTGAGTGTGAGTGAAACTGAAAGAGTGAGACTGAGTGTGAGTGAGTCTGAGTGAAACTGAGTCTGAGTGAGACTGAATCTGAGTGAGTGAGTGAGACTAAGTCTGAGTGAGACTGAGTCTTAGTGAGACTGAGTGTGAGTGAGACTGGGTCTGATTGAGACTGAGTGTGAGTGAGACTGAGTGTGAGTAAAACTGAGTCTGAGTGAGACTGAATCTGAGTGAGTGAGTGAGACTGAGTTTGTGTGAGTGAGACTGGGTCTGAGTGAGACTGAGACTGAGTGTGAGTAAGACTGAGTGTGAGTGAGACTGGGTCTGAGTGAAACTGAATCTGAGTGAGTGAGTGACACTGAGTCTGAGTGAGACTGTGTCTTAGTGAGACTGAGTGTGAGTGAGACTGGGTCTGAGTGAGACAGAGACTGAGTGTGAGTGAGACTGAGTGTGAGTGAAACTGAGTCTGAGTGAGACTGAATCTGAGTGAGTGAGTGAGACTGAGTTTGTGTGAGTGAGACTGGGTCTGAGTGAGACTGAGACTGTCTTAGTGAGACTGAGAGTGAGTGAGACTGGGTCTGAGTCAGACAGAGACTAAGTGTGAGTGAGACTGAGTGTGAGTGAAACTGAGTCTGAGTGATACTGAATCTGAGTGCGTGAGTGAGACTGAGTTTGTGTGAGTGAGACTAGGTCTGAGTGAGACTGAGTGTGAGTGAGACTGAGTCTGAGTGAGACTGGGTCTGAGTGAGACTGGGTCTGAGTGAGACTGAGTCTGAGTGAGACTGAGTGAATGAGACTGGGTCTGAGTGGGACTGAGACTGAGTGTGAGTGAGACTGAGTCTGAGTGAGACTGAGTGTGAGTGAGACTGGGTCTGAGTGAGACTGAGACTGAGTGTGAGTGAGACTGAGTGTGAGTGAGACTGAATCTGAGTGAGTGAGTGAGATCGAGTATGAGAGACTGAGTCTGAGTGAGACAGAGTTTGAGTAAGACTGAGTGTGAGTGAGACTGGGTCTGAGTGATTCTGAATCTGAGTGAGTGAGTGACACTGAGTCTGAGTGAGACTGGGTCTGAGTGAGACTGAGTCTGAGTGAGACTGAGTCTGAGTGAGACTGAGTCTGAGTGAGACTGACAATGAGTGTGAGTGAGACTGAGTGTGACTAAAACTGAGTCTGAGTGAGACTGAATCTGTGTGAGTGAGTGACACTGTCTGAGTGAGACTGAGTCTGATTGAGACTGAGTCTGAGTGAGACTGAGTCTGAGTGAGACTGGGTCTGAGTGGGACTGAGACTGAGTGTGAGTGAGACAGAGTTTGAGTAAGACTGAGTGTGAGTGAGACTGGGTCTGAGTGATTCTGAATCTGAGTGAGTGAGTGACACTGAGTCTGAGTGAGACTGGGTCTTAGTGAGACTGAGTCTGAGTGAGACTGAGTCTGAGTGAGACTGACAATGACTGACTGTGAGTGAGACTGAGTGTGACTAAAACTGAGTCTGAGTGAGACTAAATCTGTGTGAGTGAGTGACACTGTCTGAGTGAGACTGAGTCTGAGTGAGACTGAGTCTGAGTGAGACTGAGTCTGAGTGAGACTGAGTCTAAGTGAGACTGAGTTTGAGTGACACTGTCTGAGTGAGACTGAGACTGAGTCTGAGTGAGACTGAGTTTGAGTGACACTGTCTGAGTGAGACTGAGACTGAGTCTGAGTGAGACTGGGTCTGAGTTAGACTGAGTCTGAGTGACACTGTCTGAGTGAGACTGAGTCTGAGTGAGACTGAGTCTGAGTGAGACTGAGTGTGAGTGAGACTGAATCTGAGTGAGACTGAGTCTGAGTGAGACTGAGTCTGAGTGTGAGTGAGTGAGAGTGAGACTGAGTGTGAGTGAGACAGAGACCGAGAGTGAGTGAGACTGAGTGTGAGTGAAACTGAATCTGAGTGAGTGAGTGAGACTGAGTGTGTGAGTGAGACTGGGTCTGAGTGAGACTGAGACTGAGTGTGAGTGAGATTGGGTCTGAGTGAAACAGAATCTGAGTGAAACTGAATCTGAGTGAGTGAGTGACACTGAGTCTGAGTGAGACTGGGTCTGAGTGAGACTGAGTCTGAGTGAGACTGAGTCTGAGTGAGACTGAGTCTGAGTGAGACTGGGTCTGAGTGAGACTGAGTCTGAGTGAGACTGAATCTGTGTGAGTGAGTGACACTGTGTGAGTGAGACTGAGTCTGAGTGAGACTGAGTCTGAGTGAGACTGAGACTGAGTGTGAGTGAGACTGAGTCTGAGTGAGACTGAGTGTGAGTGAGACTGGGTCTGAGTGAGACTGAGTGTGAGTGAGACTGTGTGAGTGAGACTGAGTGTGCGTGAGACTGGGTCTGAGTGAGACTGAGTGTGAGTGACACTGAGTCTGAGTGAGACTGGGTCTGAGTGAGACTGAGTCTGAGTGAGACTGAGTCTGAGTGAGACTGAGACTGAGTGTGAGTGAGACTGAGTCTGAGTGAGACTGAGTGTGAGTGAGACTGGGTCTGAGTGAGACTGAGTGTGAGTGACACTGAGTCTGAGTGAGACTGAGTCTGAGTGAGACTGAGTCTGAGTGAGACTGAGTCTGAGTGAGACTGGGTCTGAGTGAGACTGAGTCTGAGTGAGACTGAGTCTGAGTGGGACTGAGACTGAGTCTGAGTGAGACTGAGAATGAGTGTGAGTGAGACTGAGTGTGAGTAAAACTGAGTTTTGAGTGAGACTGAATCTGTGTGAGTGAGTGACACTGTGTGAGTGAGACTGAGTCTGAGTGAGACTGAGTCTGAGTGAGACTGAGACTGAGTGTGAGTGAGACTGAGTCTGAGTGAGACTGAGTGTGAGTGAGAATGGGTCTGAGTGAGACTGAGTGTGAGTGAGACTGTGTGAGTGAGACTGAGTCTGAGTGAGACAGACTGAGTGTGAGTGAGACAGAGTGAGTGAGACAGAGTGAGTGAGACTGGGTCTGAGTGAGAATAAGTAAGTGAGACTGAGTGTGAGTGTGAGTGAGACTGAGTCTGCGTGAGACTGAGACTGAGTGTGAGTGAGACAGAGTGAGTGAGACTGGGTCTGAGTGAGAATAAGTAAGTGAGACTGAGTGTGAGTGTGAGTGAGACTGAGACTGAGTGTGAGTGAGACAGAGTGAGTGAGACTGGGTCTGAGTGAGAATAAGTGAGTGAGACTGTGTGAGTGTGAGTGAGACTGGGTGTGAGTGAGACTGAGTTTGAGTGACACTGAGTCTGAGTGAGACTGAGTCTGAGTGAGACTGAGTCTGAATGAGACCGAGTCTTAGTGAGACTGAGTGTGACTGAGACTGAGTGTGAGTGAGATTGAGTCTGAGTGAGACTGAGTGAGAGAGAGACTGAGTGTGAGTGAGACTGAGTTTGGGTGAGACTGGGTCTGAGTGAGACTGAGTTTGAGTGAGACTAAGTGAGTGAGACTGAGTGCGAGTGAAACTGAGTGAGTGAGACTGAGTCTGAGTGAGACTGAGTGTGAGTGAGACTGAGTCTTAGTGAGACTGAGAATGAGTGTGAGTGAGACTGAGTGTGAGTAAAACTGAGTCTGAGTGAGACTGAGTCTGAGTGACACTGTCTGAGTGAGACTGAGACTGAGTCTGAGTGAGCCTGGGTCTGAGTTAGACTGAGTCTGAGTGACACTGTCTGAGTGACACTGTCTGAGTGAGACTGAGTCTGAGTGAGACTGAGTCTGAGTGAGACTGAGTCTGAGTGAGACTGAGTCTGAGTGAGACTGAGTGTGAGTGAGACAGAGACCGAGAGTGAGTGAGACTGAGTGTGAGTGAAACTGAATCTGAGTGAGTGAGTGAGACTGAGTGTGTGAGTGAGACTGGGTCTGAGTGAGACTGAGACTGAGTGTGAGTGAGATTGGGTCTGAGTGAAACTGAATCTGAGTGAAACTGAATCTGAGTGAGTGAGTGACACTGAGTCTGAGTGAGACTGGGTCTGAGTGAGACTGAGTCTGAGTGAGACTGAGTCTGAGTGAGACTGAGTCTGAGTGAGACTGAGTCTGAGTGAGACTGGGTCTGAGTGAGACTGAGTCTGAGTGAGACTGAGTCTGAGTGAGACTGAGTCTGCGTGGGACTGAGACTGAGTCTGAGTGAGACTGAGAATGAGTGTGAGTGAGATTGAGTGTGAGTAAAACTGAGTTTTGAGTGAGACTGAATCTGTGTGAGTGAGTGACACTGTCTGAGTGAGACTGAGTCTGAGTGAGACTGAGTCTGAGTGAGACTGAGTCTAAGTGAGACTGAGTTTGAGTGACACTGTCTGAGTGAGACTGAGACTGAGTCTGAGTGAGACTGAGTGTGAGTGAGACTGGGTCTGAGTGAGACGGAGTGTGAGTGAGACTGTGTGAGTGAGACTGAGTCTGAGTGAGACTGAGACTGAGTGTGAGTGAGACAGAGTGAGTGAGACTGGGTCTGAGTGAGAATAAGTAAGTGAGACTGAGTGTGAGTGTGAGCGAGACTGAGTCTGCGTGAGACTGAGACTGAGTGTGAGTGAGACAGAGTGAGTGAGACTGGGTCTGAGTGAGAATAAGTAAGTGAGACTGAGTGTGAGTGTGAGTGAGACTGAGACTGAGTGTGAGTGAGACAGAGTGAGAATAAGTGAGTGAGACTGTGTGTGTGTGAGTCAGACTGGGTGTGAGTGAGACTGAGTTTGAGTGACACTGAGTCTGAGTGAGACTGAGTGTGAGTGAGACTGAGTCTTAGTGAGACTGAGTGTGAGTGAGACTGAGTCTTAGTGAGACTGAGTGTGACTGAGACTGGGTCTGAGTGAGACTGAGACTGAGTGTGAGTGAGACAGAGTGAGTGAGACTGGGTCTGAGTGAGAATAAGTGAGTGAGACCGAGTGTGAGTGAGACTGGGTCTGAGTGAGACTGAGTTTGAGTGACACTGAGTCTGAGTGAGACTGAGTCTGAGTGAGACTGAGTCTGAGTGAGACCGAGTCTTAGTGAGACTGAGTGTGACTGAGACTGAGTGTGAGTGAGACTGAGTCTGAGTGAGACTGAGTGAGAGTGAGACTGAGTGTGAGTGAGACTGAGTTTGGGTGAGACTGGGTCTGAGTGAGACTGAGTTTGAGTGAGACTAAGTGAGACTGAGTGCGAGTGAAACTGAGTGAGTGAGACTGAGTCTGAGTGAGACTGAGTGTGAGTGAGTCTGAGTGATATTCAAGGCGTTGCGTTGACGTAACGGTGATGGGATCGATAGTTATGGCGTCGCGCGTCGGTCTGACAATTGAAGGCGTTAGTTTCGATTTACAGGTTTACTTGGCGTTAGTCCTAGTTTATCCACATTTTTTTACCAACACGCGTTTAACTTTGTATTCGCTGTTTCACCCGCATACGATTCTGATTATCCAGATAATAAATAACCTATGTTAGCCTTCCTGGTGAGAGAATGATTAAAATCGATTCAGTATATTCAGAGCTTATTGTTTACAAACAAACAAATCATTTATCATTATTGATATTATTAACATTTAGATCATTTCAAATTTTAAGCAGTAAATAGGTGGTACGAAAGAGCTGCGCTCTAGTGTTCTACTGTAAAAACTTATGACAAACCAAATTGGAATAAAAACTAAACTAATCATGGTGAATAACTGCTAAATTCTTAGTGCCTGTTTTGGTTATATTGGAATCTAGCATTAATAGTTGCAAAATACTACGGGCTTCATTTGTCTATAATAAATAAGCTACCATACGAGTCGAGCTCATGTGCTGCGGCGATATTTTATTTATTGTTACCCGATATGGTGCGCAATCTTACGCTGACGTTACAGAGCCGATTGATTGCACTTGCCTTTTATACTGCAGTATATTCCACTCAAGTAGTAAGTTGAGAACTTTTAGCCCGTGTTTTGAACGACCTGCTCAAGCAGTGATTATTGAATTAGCTAGCGTCTGCGTAGGTTATAAAGGTTTCAGGGTTGATTACTATCAGAGACGTGTGCATATATTACTTTTTTCCTAATACATATTACCAGTAACAGTAGCTTAAAAGAAAAGCAGCGGGCATCGCACCGTACTGCGGTCGCCTAATGTGTGTTTGACACGCGCGTAACGAATGCTTATTACTCCTACTGTTCGAGTTTTATTAACTTTTAAATTGAACCTTTAACCAATAACTAAAGATCAAATGAGAAGCTGAGTATATACCTAACACACTTTGGGCCAGAAATCTGAAAACAGAATTTCTCGAATAACGTCTTTAAAAGTGCTGAAAATTTGGCAATATTTAGGCACAGTTGTAAGGCTTATTTCAAAGGAACTCATAAAGTCGTAACCACAAAACCGAAACACTAGTAGGTGGTACCTACTTTCGCGAAAGAAATCTTTCACTTCACGTCATCATAATAAGCCATTAATCAAAAAAGTAATTATACTAATGTAACGTCACACTGCAGAAGATGTTTCACAAATGGAATCATTATTATTCTATTTTGGTATAAATACGACGAAATTAATTTATAAGCGTTCCCACGCTGAATAAAACGACTTTCATAATATAAATGAATATATTCACCACATTTATTTTGATGAGCACACTGTATCAAAATTACCGTGTTAATTATCAAAACTAAAATCAACAAAAACCTACAACTACGCTTGTCTTGTAACAAAAATGGTTTCTGAAAAAGTTTTTTTAAAAAGCTTACTAGCAATGTGAGTCGCACATTACTAGTAATCTTGTTAACCCCTCGTACTAAGCTAAATGCTTGTATCACGTCGTTAGTTCAAATGGGTGACTTTCGAACCGGCAACCATATGATCGCAAGTCCGACGCCCTAGCTACCGCCGCTTTATTAAGTATGACTGGTATGAGTGCTTATTACTGTATTATAAGTATAGAAGAAGAAGTACTGTAAGAAGCTGATTACAAATCCTATGGCAGTTTCGTGCAATGAAAAGTTTCCAAAAGTAACTACACAATGGGTCGCGTGTGTCCGGCAATCATTACCACATTAGTAAACTGTTGCGTGCATTAACGAGCACGCACGCCACTATCTGTGTCTCATTACCGTTTATTGAATTAGAGGACAATAGTGATGGTTGAGTAAAAGAAAACTACAGCGATTAGAGAGATTATGGATCCGTAACTTTTATATACTTACCTGGGTTTGAGTTCAGTAAGTTCAGTTGGTTTGTGTCATAGTTTAGGTGCATGATTGTTATGACGTTGCGTAGTTGTTGGTGGTAAGTTCAAATGCAGAGGAATTGCCATAGTTTATAGTCACTATTTTACAGTAAAGGAATACATCTCCACAGAAAATCATTTCCACAACTGAAAGCATGACGACGTTCCTATGACGTTTAGATATCAATTCGCCATGGATGGATCTGTTATGTTCATAATTTTTATTCTTCCGTTCTCCTTCTTATCGTTAGCGTCCTTCTTAGCCTTCTTCTTTAAGTTCTTTCAACCCTAAATAAACGGAATTCATAATAATCATGGAATTCTTGTAGGATAGCTTATAGGTTTAAAACCTGTTGGTTACATGATAGTCACGCAGTCGTCTCTTGCAGTAAATCAGAGCAGAACTTCGTGCCAACAATACTAGTCGCATTGTACTTGAAGTCGTGTATGATACGGTGCAGCGTCGGCATGCATAGCAGGTAACCCTGATTCCGACGATTGCGCGAATATGCTTAGGTATAAACGGTTAAACGCCAATTTACAAGTAATTATAACACAAAGTGTTCGACATGTGACCTCCACGATCATTTTAGTCAGTTTCAGTTTAGCCAGTATTATATGCGATACGCCCAACCTATAGGTACTATAGCTACTAGGGTACAGCTAATAAAATAACACAACACAGATTGATTTTAAGAGGAATACGTGTTATGAAGAGGAAAGATTTGTTTTTTTGAAATGTATAAACTCTGAAACAACTGAATTGAGATTAATAATTATTTGACCATGTATAGATACTTTAACAAAATTATTCCCGATTAACACAGGCTATATGTTATCCCGCGGGATAACCTATGCGTAGCTCCGTAACTTACTAGTGTGAATTATTTTAATTTAGAAGTACGAACACACAATTACTTATTTAGATTTTAATAATTTATTGAATTATTTGCCTTGATCCTCGATAAAGATTTTATAACTACTTACTATACAGTCTATATGAAAATAAAACTATTTTATTTAATTTGACATAAAGCGGAGGTATTTTTTTCAAGTTCATTGGTCTTCAAATTACGGCCAATTGCGCTTCTAACTGCTAAATCTACGAAACAAAATTCACTTTCACTAAAAATCTCATAAATCAAGCGAAATACGTGCACTATTATTATTTGAGGTTTCCCACGAGAGAAATTACGCGTACTCTACACTTATATCATGTGCGGATGTAGATATGTCTAGTTTTTGTTAACGATTAGGGGAAGATTGGCACCATTCGTACACTTTTTAGATTTTGATTTTTTTTAATTTTGTTATTAGAGATAAATTACTTAATCGATTATTATATTGTGATCCACACATTCAGCTACTTAATCAAACAGTATGGAGTCATTATCTTTTAATATAAATGTATGAATCTAATTTTAGTAAAAGCTGTCTTATGTCCGAATCTACCCCCCTATAGGGGTACATTCGTACAAAGCTAGGGGAACATTCGTACGGTACCCTGGTAGGTCAGTATAGTTTAAATAAAACAGCGAAATAGTTTTAAAAAATCGTATTAATTGGCAATAAAAATAATAACGATGTAATAAACTAAATGACAAACTTTTGATCAAACAAATCTCTATCAATCTTCGCCAACGTCGCCTCAAAGACGCAAATTTCGACTAGGCGTGTGGGACTCACGGTGGCTTAGTGGTCATAGCGTCTGGTGTACTTAACCAGAAGACGCAGGTTCGAATCCTGCCCGCGGTCGTATTTTTCCTTCACTAAAATAAATCTATCAATCTTCTTAGGAAAATTATATCAATTAGTAGAAAATACTTACACAAAATTGTACAGACTACACTAGTTAGAAATACAAATCAGTCAATAAGAGATCAACATCATAGTTATTTGGTGCGGTGGCTCCAGCATCATCATGTTTATCTTTTATTTTCTTTACCCTACTCTCCAAAGTTTTATCCGCTGCCTTTCTGTAGGACAATTTTACTTCTAAAACATTTTTTATTGGCTAAGACATATTTTCTTCATTTGCTTACTTAGACCCAGTCTCCTTTTTCCTGTAAATCCGTACCTTTTTTGAGTATATTCTGAAATAAAAAAAATACTATTAATACTAATAAAACACTAATATTCATGTGGGTGTACCCATACGCGGGGCACATTCATACGCGTACGAATGTGCCCACTGAGTAGGTGTACGAACCTGCCCTGAAGGTCATGAAAGAAAGGTTTTTATCCACATATTAATCATTTGTAAAAACCCACAAAAAAGATACATTATTATTATCGTGATTGTAGTTACTTACCAATGAGTAATAATCCTATGAAATTTGTCACTTCACATAAGCACGAAACACCGAAATACGTTGACACAATATATACTTTGAGCGTGCTAAAACACATTTTGTCCTGTTGTGTTACTCGCAATGACCGCACTGGCGGCTAACTTCATTGACAACTGCCGGCCACCCAAGCCTACTCACACACGTAAACACATAATAAATATGCCGTTCTAACAAGCCGTAGAAGTGACCGTATGAAGCTTCCCCGTGTACGAATGGTGCCAATCTTCCCCTAACATTTTTAATTATAATTGACTAAACAGACTTCTAATTTATTAGTGCACAGAGATACTCAATAATAAAATAACGTAACTCATTCTAGGTTATTTGCCTAAGTATCAAAATTTTACTTCTTCATTAGTTTATTTATCCTAAGTGCGACTGCTAAGCTAGACGGCAAGGGTTCAATTCTCAGGTAGAGCCAAGTGTTATTAGGTTTTTCTATTACAGTTTCAGTTAGCCTTTCGGTGTTTCGATATGTACCTGGTGTATGACAATTGGCTCGCCCTACGTAGGACCAGGACCTACACATAACGGCAAATTATGGTGTAATTTAGTACACCTCTAACCCTTTAGGTAATTCAGGCGTGATGGTATTTTAATATGTTTGTTCCTCAGCCTTATGAAACCTTTTTAGAACTAAATCTAGAACAGTTTTATTGAACGTGCAGTATTTTAGTCACTACTCGTAAAGTTGCGGTGGTTCCTTTTACTGTATTTAATTTGATAATTTCTGATCTGCCTGTGAATTGAAGGAATCAAACGGAGACGAAATTGCGGGCTACAACTAGTTTTAAATAGAGCCTTGTTAGTGAATGATATATGATGTATATGCCTATTGTTTGTCGTTGTATTATGTGCCTTTCATTAGCTCATCGTCGTTTTGACGCTTTCTTACAAGATATAATCTCCATCCGTTATTGTGTATTGTGGTGTTTGCTTTCGTTTATGCTGACTGGGAAATTAATATAGTCATTATGTATTATAATTGTGATTACATTTACACGAGGTAATCCAGTGGATTACATAGTACCTGTCTTTTTGTAAGCTAATTTGCTCTCATAGTTTTTTCTCATAGAATTTGTGCCAAGTTTTGTAATATTATTTTTTTGTTTTTATAACTCCACTCATCAAATTCCTTGAGATCACTGACGTGCCTGCTCATTTGTCAAAAGCTTTTAAGGGTTGAGTAGGTATGTCAACTAATCTAGCATAATATTTGTGGACTGTTATCGTTCCTGTATAACAGTCCATCATTAGCGGAAACTATAAAATCATTCACCGTGTCACGTTTGACAAAGGTGTGAACCAATTAGTCGCGCCCGCACTTTTTGTTCAGCTGAATAAGCTGAGATTATGCGTACGTGTTTGTGTAGTTTTTACGATCATCAAAACGGTACATGACACGGTTCGGATGTATATAAATTACCCGACTAAAAGCTCTGTTTATGTCCCTAAAAGTACGAGCGATTCAGGTACAAGTTAATAGATGCTCAAAGCGAAGGTTTTTTGTAAAATAATTCGTCTAGGCCATTGGGAATAGCAGGAAGAAATCTCTGCATGATATATCATGCGTTTCGGTAAAATTACAGAAACAACTGGCTGATAATGTAATTTGTTTTAGAGTGTTGTACTATTTGAACAAATTAACTTAATATTTACTATTTGTATCAGGATTTACATTCACGCTTAAGTGTTTAAGGTAATAGCATCATCTCTTCCCGGGAAAAGTATTTGGTTGCTTTTAAACGCCGGGTCTGGATAATTTGCGTAATTTCAAGTATCTCTAATTGTATGTTATTAAACGCAGACATTTTGCTTGGGCAAGATTGCGAGAAAATGCTGTAAAGAATAGAGGGTAATAATTTAAAGAAGTCTGTTTTGAAGAGGTGTTTTTGTTAAATGGAAATCATTAAATTAACAGTTAGACCCGTTTGGAACACGTATCATTATTATGAAAACTGCCCGAAACTGCACGCTGTTTTCTTTACATTCCTCTTATCAGATCGCTTCAAATCGACTCAAGCAACGATTATTACTTCTTGTTAATTGGAGACTAGAGATTTAGCTTATTTAGAATTCTAGACATTTGGGAAGTCCCTGTGACGTAACGTTGCGACGAAAATAGCATTAAAAGCGTGAAAAAACTTTCGAATGAATTCTTCCTTATTTCTACGATCGTGTCACGGAGCATAAAACTTTTTTTATTTTCAACAAGATGTCGTCTCTACAAGGAATCAGTTCTATCTGCTCTATGTCGATACGTGTCCGGCATATTAAAAGTTGCACATAAACGATTCGCTTTGGTTTATTACTTGATTCTTTATTGAAGTCTTTCATGTACCAGCTTTTTATAGGACTAATACAGAAGTGGTTATATGAAATGACTAGTTTTATTAGTTACAAGTCAGGAACCATATGGAGTTCGTAAGACCAAATAAGGCCGTCATTTATAGTACTGCTGTGAGCGTTTGTCGATCAGCTAATCTGGAATGGCCATTGTCTTTGGTGACACTTCATTATATGTGATGGAACTGGTAGAAGACTAATGTATGTCACGTCACTTCTTTCTTATATAGCTGCAGCACTGTAGAAAATATGCCAAAACGGATATTCAAAGTTGGGAAAATGCACATTTGTTGTAGAGTGATGTCCTGAACAACAATTCTATAAGGATCGATTTAAAGTTTGACCTGAGCAGCTAAGGTGAAACCTTATTTAGGTCAGTATCTCAAAGATCAGGATGCATTCAGTGGGGCCGACCGCAGCGAGCAGTCAAGCATGCTACATCACACTCACCACAACCCGTAATAAGCCCGTGGGAAACATTACATTACTGTCACGCCTCGGTTACGCTGAAGGATAGAGAAGGTGCCAAGGTGACGAGGATAGATTATACTTAGATAAGAAAAAATTAAGTCATAGGGGTCAAGCCACGCGAACAAGGCACAAGGGGGCAGGCGGACACCTTGAAATATCGAGTAATTACTAAGAATTCTATAAAAAACCCTATACCTAACATCGATCAACTATCTGAGAGTTGAAACCAGGACGATCCAATAAGATTTTCCGTACATTTAAAAAAAGGCATGGTCTGGGTAACGTTTTGTTTAAAATTACTCAGATAATACAGTAATATAAGCCAGACAGTTGCACACTCTAGCATTACCAAGTTACCTAATAGCATGTTGTACCAGGAGATTGAACCCAACGCCTCTAGAACCGCATGGCTCGCTACCGCACTGTTACGGAGGTCCGTGGGAAACCAATATCAATAATATTTCACGTATGATTGTGCTGTAATGGGGCTTTGTTTGTGCGCGCTGGAGCGGTGTGGGAGTTAGTATTGTGGGTACTTGCAGATTATGTGCTGAATGTCGGCAACATCAGAAGTGTAGGTACGCTTGGAGGTGTTGAGTGGGTGCAACTGGTTGGCTAATTGTTTTATGTTATTGTTTGTCTATCTAATCTAAGCAACCCAATTAGCAGTTTCAGTCAGCATTAAAATAAAACCTTCTTTTTACGTGGTTAATAATGTCATATAAAGTTTTTTTTTATAAACCCAAAAAATGTTTAGCCTTATCATTATGAACAACTTGTGTACAACAACATAACACAACTGCTGATATGTTTTTTACGATTTCAGGGTTCCTCGTATAATAAAGTTGATAATTAAGGAGACTGGAAGAAAAACCTCTCTAGGCAGAATCGATTTGGTTATCGATATGAGTACAATAGAAAAATAATATAGGATTAAATAACTTGACAAATAATCGCCTTTATGGAGAGATAGATTGTTACATATAAATAGAACTTTTTTTCTTTACATAAAAAACACAATATTTAGTATCTGCTGTGAAATCGGCCCATCGTTCTTCGCTCAGAGAATTCTATCACCTCTTAAGTCAACACTTTCGCACGCGTTTCAACGCCTCTAATTGTAGCATGCAAATAACTAAATCAGAGCGTCCAGTACTTTCCCTATTGATGGTCTAGCATTTTGGTGATATTTCCCACGAATTGTGGTTCATCGAGGCTCGGCTATAGAAAGTATGCTGTTAAGACACGCCCCGTCGAACAATGGATGGTGTAATGAACGTAACATCTGCGATCTGGAGATGGGATCTGTTTATGTAGTTTTCCGTTTAGTGTGGAAACACAGGAAGCGCTAGTGTGCGCAAACGCGTTGTTAAGTTAATTTGAATAGATGCTATCTGCGTGTGAGTGTTTAAGCCTTGTAATTAGTTCTAAACTTTTCAACCGACTTCAAAAAGGAGGAGGTTCTCAATTCGTCTGTATGTTTTTTTTTTTTTTTTTTTTTTTTGTATGTTTGTTACGCGATATCTCCGCCAGTTGTGGACCGATTTTAATGATTGTTTTTTTGTTTGGTAGGTCATACTTCAGAGGTGGTCCCGTTCAAATTTTATCGAAATCGGTTAAGCAGTTTTGAAAATATCAACAAAAATCTAAAATTTGTTTACATCGATGATATTATCGTTTACTCCGAAACATCGCTGTCTTATTGGAGCAGTGCGTTTAGTTGGCTAACAAGTACTTTTAAACAAACTTTCCACTAAAAAATACAAAATAAAATTACTTTTAACAAAAAAGTTAAACCGCCTTCAAAAAATAGGAAAATAATTTTGTCTAAAACAGTTTGGGAAGTCGGTGGCGAAAATAAAAGACCCACTCAAATAGAAGTCACCGACTTCCCAAACTGTTTTAGACAAAATTATTTTCCTATTTTTTGAAGGCGGTTTAACTTTTTTGTTAAAAGTAATACAAAGTAAATTTAAACATAGATGCGATTTTGCAATTACTGACAAAGTTTCGGTTATTTTAAATTATATAAGGAACCCAGAGAGTCTGCGTAACAAATTCATTTAAAAAGGGACTGTGATGTTATAGGTAGCTTATCCAAATTTCAATCATCATATGTGCGATATTCCATGTGCGTGGAAACATGACTTGATCTCCTTTTATCCTTATAAGCATGTAAAGACAAGACAAAATCTGACAGAGAATGTTCAACTTTTTTTTTGTCAATCATGTTGCTCATGTCTTCCGTGTTCCAAGACTATTAAGTTCGTATGTGTTGTTTGTATGTTTGGTCGCGTGTGACACAATTTACACGTGCCTGATCCGAAGAGCGACGGTCGCTACAAATCTGTCAGCGTTCAATGGACTCGTAAAAACAACATGTTCCAGTATTTTGTTGAACTATTCCCATCGTTAGTGGCGGAAAGTTTGTAATAACAAAATTTGTATTACTATGGTAGAACGAATTAACACGTTTTCCTGCACTTTTAATGACCTGTGACATTCATTTTTAGATTTTTCAATAACTACTTGAATAAAACCGAAATGTTGCTTATGTTATGTTATTATGCGTTACAAATAAGGACTACATCATTGAATTTGGAATGTTATCCTGTATTGTTAGTTGTGACTGTTAAATAAATCAATGTTATATTATTATAAATGTTAGAGTTTATAGTGCCTATCCTATCCTATGCCAGGTACAGCAGTGTTATTGGGTTTTTCTATGGTATTCTTAGTAACAGCTCGGAGTTTGGATTTGTACGCAGATAATGGGAACAGGCTTGCCTTCTGTTACACGGGGCCCAAATATACCGGCAAACTGTGGGTGCACATTTGTACACATCTGCCTTACCCTACAGGTAACAAAGGCGTGATGGCATGTTATGTTATCTATGTATAGTGACGAATATGCGACATAATATGACATCGCACCTAAGTTGAAAGATACAAAACTGTTTTGTTTTAATTTCCGCGTTCAACATTGAACAAAAACCCTAGATATGGATATTTGGTTTGCGTTACAGAGATTGCGTTACTCCTGACAATATAATGTCAACTTGCGCGTGCGCACGCGATGCAGTAATAAGATAACGAACAAAAAGGTTCCCTGGCTTTCTTTTCACAAGAACAGAGTGATTTTGAATAGCGCTGACATATCTAGTTTGTTTTGATGAAAACTTTGCTTCATCAAAACATCATCAATCATGGTTTGCGATTCAAGTTCCGCAATCATTCACAGCTAAAGAGGCCTGCTTATTATTACTTAACAAACCATTACTAATTATACTATTATTAGACTGCCTGGTTAGTCTAGTGGTCACAATCGCGACTAGTACGCTAGAGGTCTTGGGTTCGATCCCCAGGTCGAGCAAAGTGTTATTGGGTTTTTCTATGAATTTCTCAGTAGCAGCTCGGAGTCTGGATATGTGTCCGGTGAATGGCAATAGGCTCGCCCCCTATTACATGGGACCTAAATATACCGGCGAACTGTGGGTGTACATTAAGTACACCTCTGCCTAACCCTTCGGGGAATACAGGCGTGATGGTATGTTATGTTATGTTACTAATTATATGCTTAATAAGGTTTATTACCGATTATTGCTATCAATGCGGGCGGATGATTGCGATTGACTGCCTCATTAGGTTAGTGGTTCTAAGCGCGACTGCTACGCTAGAGTTCCTGGGTTCGATCCCCACGTCGAGCAAAAGTGTAATTGGGTTTTTCTATGAAATTCTCAGTAGCAGCCCCTATTACATAGGACTTAAACATGCCGGCGAATTGTGGGTGTATATTAATACACCTCTGCCTAACCCTTCGGGGAATACAGGCGTGATGGTATGTTATGCGGGCTGATGAATGGAATCACTTATATATCAGTTAATATATAAGTGGGCTTGACGATTCCAGTCGCCTTTATTGCCCTAGTCTTGTTGCCAACAACACAGGATTAAGGTTAGTTTTTAGGCTTTAGTTGCAGTTACCTGTACATGGTGGCGCGGTGGTTTCTCTGCGCGGCCGCGTCGGCCTGCTCGATGAGCTGCGTGAGCGCGCGCGCCTGCTCGCTCAGCGTCAACAGCTCCAACTCCTCGCGGCCCAGCTTGTACTGCAGCTCCGCTTGCTGGATCCGCGTGTCGATGTTACTAGCAGGACAGAGAATGATGCTTAAACTGGAGTACTTAATAGTCTCAAGAAGAAAGGCCATCTGTTCTGGTTCTGCATACAATATGGTTGTCTTAATCGCTTCTGACTAGACTGGATGACAACAAAAGTTTTGCCAATGAAGGACAAACTTATACCCTTTATATTTGCCATACCAGCCAAACACGAGAAGAAATCACCTAGTTATTTTTTATTCTCAATAGGCATGTTGTTGACCTCTACTTCACCTGTTGGTCAGCTATAAGATGGTCGACGACGGTACTCGTTTATTTAAGGTATCGTTTAGCAACATTTTATTTTTTATTTATTTATTAAAAATAAAAAAATATACTAGATAACTTCCAACTCACTCTGTAACATGCGTCTTCTCAAGCCGCCTTCTGAGTTCTTGTATGTTAGCCTTCCTAGCCTCAAGGTCGTTTCTCACGGCATTGGACCGCTCCTCTAGGGCCCTCCTCTCGTCTGCTGACAGGGCTGTCGCTTGGTCTTCGTGGGAGCTGGCGCGGGAGGCTGTGGGGGACGCCGCCTGCGCTGCGAGCCGGGCCGCGCTCAGGGACGCGCTCAGTTGCTTTTTGAGACTGTAAGGGAACAGTTATTGAAGTAACTAGTTCAAATTCCAATGAAGGAAAATATGGCTTTTAGCACTGTGATAGGGAACTTATATACTTACAAGTTCTATGGTCGTAGAGTTGCCTTATTTTCTTGGATTCCAAGAAAATAAGGCAACCCATGGAATCATTTGTTAAGTTTGTATGTATAATATCAATATTTACACATACAAACAACACATACAATCTATTGCATGTGTTCTTTGTATGTGTAACATTCGCATTAAGTCACCTTTGTATGAGGGTATTTTTATCAGTGAGCGCGGTACGCAGCGTGTCCAGCTCACGCGTGACGTCACGTGCGCCTGCGCTGCGTCGACGAGAGCCGGCCAGTGATACCTCGATACTCGCCATCTGTACACACGAACATATCACATATAACATTAATATACAAATAAATAAAATTGAGTTGTTTATTGGTAATGGCAAAATTACAGCTTTGATGGATTTGTTCTCCGTCGAGATATCTCATGCGAGATAACTTGGTAAATCTTAGGTTTATCCTAGGGTAGGGATTTACTGAGTGGATAGTAGTAAAAATTACGAACGGACGGCGAAAATAACGGACAGTAAATAGTATTTACCGCCTGGCTTTTACACAGTAACATTCAATTATACGGTACTTATAACAAAAAAGAACACATCACTGGCACTTTTCTGATATTATAAGTTACTTAAGTTATATAAAATCACGTTCGTTATTAGCTGATAGATGCAAGCGCGTCTGTTGAGCGTGAAGCTGGTACGATTCCCTGGTCGAGCAAAGTGTTCTTTGGTTTTTGTCAGGTCCGAGTTTGCATTAATTAATTAATTAAACATACCGGCGAACTGTATTGTACATACCTACATCACTACATCTCTGCCTAACCGTTTCTGGAATACAGGCGTGATGGTAGTTTTTTTCTTTGCTCCATGAATCTATAAACTTAATTACTTCTTTCACAGAACTGTTCCCACATGAAGCCTTCGCCATAAACTCTCTAAGTCCAAAACACATAACTTGGCGATACGACATGCGACCAAACAAATGTCTTCAATATATACTTCCTTTCGTTCATTCATTCACTCATTCAGCGTACACTTTATGTTCTCAACGTCATTCGGTTTTACTAACTTAATTAAGTGGACTTGGTAAGTTATGTTTAAGTTGGAAACCTAAGTTTATTTGCTTCAGCTGAAGTAGTGTGCATAAGTCATTGGTAATTGAAATATTTCTATTGCCGCTGTAGGAAAGACAGAAAAATAATGTATTCTGTCCCTCTAATTTATTATATTTTCTGATTGATGTTAATACTTTTCAGTAAATCACATGACGCCGTCCGAGAAAAATAGTTTTTCTTGTTTCTGTAGTTATGTTATTATATGTAACATCTCTGTAATACTACCTCCTAACAAAGTAACAACAGGTGTGTAATGTGACTAGGTAACAAAAAAAAGTAACTTTACTTTGTTGTCTATTAAACTTTTGATGATCTTAAACTTAAAAGGTGCGCGCTAAAGTCGTTTAAATCCTGACATTTCCTGCGCAGGCACACGCTTCGTTCCACACGAGTTAGTTTTAACTGTAGACAAAGACGAGTACAGTTTGACGTTATAATTTTAATTAACAGATAATTGTAATTAATATTCTGATTGCCTGGTTATAGTCCTGGTAGTTATATACCTACATATAACTAGTTGTTTTAATTACTTGAAAAGGTAATAACATCAGCCGGTTGTAGAGTTGGCATTATGTTTTTTTTTCTACATATCGCTATGTTTAGGCTCCCTGTACCTAAGAGGAAAAGATTTTTTATGGTTCCTAATGAGGTACAAAATATATGCAAGGTTATTTATAGGAAGCATAAATCAGTTTATATTTATTTATTTATAATATGAACACCTAGTAATGAGAACTTCCTAACCTAAAACCAACATTCATAAAACTAAAAACAACATTTCAACATGATGTTGTTTGCGTTTTCAGTTCCAGTTCGAACGAATCACCTGTTTTAATTATAAATTAATTAAAATATTAGAATATATCAAAAAACGGCAAGTTATGTGGTAGACTGAATGGAGTTGATGTAAAAGATGTCTGCACATAACTGCGATACTGATTTAGGTATAATTATCTAACGCAACACGGTGGCTGGTCGGACCATGTTTGCCGTCAGGTTAGGATCGCACAAAGCTATAATATGGCTCTTTCTCCTAAATAATCTCGAAATAGTTCTAAGTTTGTTACAGCGTTTCTTCTTCTTCCATCTTCTGTTATCAGTTGGGAAACAGCTGCTAATCAAGTACCTTTTCAATGTCTTAAATCATCGACTTGTAAAAGTGACAAGAACAGATCTAGAACTGCAGAAATAAGTTGACTACTTGTAAAGTATTTTCGTACATTTGCTTATTTTGTCGTCTTATGTCGTGGCAACGCTTAGTGCGCGACAGCCCTTAGTATCTAATATATCTATCACGCTGTAATTACAACTATTATAGTTAAGATCATCTAGTTGTGGGAACGTCAGCAGATCATGCGTAAGATTGGCGTGTTTGTGGGTTTATTGACACGCATGCGCAGCGTATGAACTACGAGTAGCACCGATTAATGTTAGATGCGTCGGATAAGTTTATATAGCCTACTTTTATTCGAAGCAAGTGTTAAGGCTGCGATCTAAGCAGTCGTGAGTAAATATTATAAAATTAGTTTGCAGGGCAATATAGCCACTGAAAGTACTAGGCAATAAGACTGCCGTCATCGTAGTGTGCTATGTGATGAGCACAGAGTAATGACGCGCCATCATTTTTTCAGAGATTTCTTATTTGGTTTAGTTTTTGGTAGTGTTATTATTATGTGAATGATCGCAACAAGTCCCGTAACCTTGTAAATATTACATACGCTCACACCTTCTTCTATCTAGGTAGAAACTACAGACCGCCATTTGCTACGACTCTTGCATACTTCTTTTGCTTCTACATTTATACATCTTGTCAAACATACGCGCCAGTTGTAATTACTTCGCCCCTGATCTTTTTGGACCGCGCCAATAAGAGAACACTACAGATTAAAGAAATATGAAATCTCATAAGACTTCTTAAACAGCGGTCCCATGACATCACGTCGGCGTCATATATAGAGTAGGTACCAGCTTCTGCCGTAGATCTTGGCTAAAAATGTATCCAATGTGTCAAATTTCATTGGAATCCATTCGTAATTATTAATCGTTGATTCAATAATAAACATGTAAACAACCAAGCTTACCAACAACCACCACAACCAACCGGTCGTTGTGGAAGGCCTTCGTTCAGCAGTGGACTTAATTAGGCTGATATGATGATGATGATGATGAAATAACCAAGCTTAACCACATTTATAATATTAGTAGGACTGCAACCAGTAGGTAAGCTAGCATCCTTAGATGCGTGTCTGTTCTTATAATCAAAAGTACAGGCTATATTTATAGCCCGGCTATCACTGAGTTCCCACCCATTGTGCTGCAAGTACCGCAATTGTATTAACGCCCTTTTTTTCTCACAAATTACCAGCTCATATGATACACAACATTCGATAAGGCGCGAGATTTTACTGAATGATTGAATCTTATACCTTAGTATATAGTTTGAATACCCATTGTTTTTATGTAGGGTAACATGAGTGTCAATTATATATGGAATCTTAAAGTAGAGCAAGAGCGGGTGGAGTGCGCGCGTTTTTAGGGATGTTGGTATTATATTGCTGATGGTATGATTTATTAAATATTCGCATTGCAGGACGTTTCCCATCACTACAAATACGATTGAATTGTCGCACAGTATTCTGCGGCCTGTCGAATAGAAAGATAACAGAATACGATCCGAACGCTGCATAAATATACTTGCATTAAAACCCAACACACAAAAAGATTAACATCAAAAATAAATAAAAAGGGCCACTAATTCAATAAATGTCGGGCGCGAAATCGATACTGGAATATAATGAATCGCGCATAATCGATTCAGTACAAAAAGCTGGCGGCTGCGCCCGCGCCACCGCCCGGCGCGTCGCATTACAAATTGTATAATTGAACCGACCCGATCTGTGGACCGATGCACAGAGATGCAACGTCAGGAAATTATATGTTGCTTTATCTAAACAACAAAGTTTATTATCCAACGTTGGTAACGAAAAGCCGATTGCCTTATGTTTTATTACAATATGCTGGTAACCCGATGTGTGTAGAGGCAGACCTCTTCATTACGCTTATCAGAAGAATTAGTAAAATAACTGTAGTTCTACAACAAAGTGCTCATAAGCGCAGATAGAGTGTAAGAAGAGTGATAGTTTCTACGTAGGTGATGCCAAAATCTTATCGTTCAATGGGCTTATTCCCCTCGATCGCCGTCAACCTAAGCTCTACATTCTATGACAAGATTAACTGAATCTGAGGGTGAGACACAACCAGACACAAATATTTTTTTTGTACCTGTGAGGCGGAACTATTATTTTTCATCTTAAGCCAACAAATAGTGCATAGAAGAGTTCCGCTTATCCTTAAAACCTATTCATTGTCAGATAATTAAACAGCATTTAAGTTTAAATAATAAGTTAGTTGTTTAAATATACAGTTAATTTCAATTATAATCGATCTAAGCGGGCCAGCTGATAACAGTTGTTAACAGCAGTTAATAACAGTTGTTAAAACTGAAACGAGTTAATGAAATACTGTAGTTAATAGTCTGCGCTTGACCATTTCAGATTGTGTAATTAACATCGATCGTTGTCAATGGAAACAAACGCAGACAGAAAATATCATCATATAAGAAACACCATAGAGGCTTTTTTACCAAAATTTTGATAGCAACATTTTGTTTTACTTATGCGAGAATTGTGCAGTTCGATGTGTAAGATAAATACGCTATAATGAATCCAAGGAAATAATGGATTGCTATCGTATGCCTTTCATTTCTTGCCGACGGCACCGGATCACGAGCATGATGTATGCATCATCATAACTCGAGTCAACTGCATCGTTCAGTATAAAACGACCTGAAATACAACGCCACCAACAGCAGAACATTAAGTGAGAATTTATAATGACACAGATAATAGTCAGGTTGTAAATTCGTAATAAAAAGGTCATACAAATAAATTATCATAATAAAGTTGTATTCAAGTCAAGTCTAGATACTAGATTTGTCGGTGCTTTGGACCCATTTAAGTATAAGTTACTGAGGCAAGAGTCGTCAGGAACACAAAAACAGGTTACAAGCTCGCCTGTTTATCGCACAGGCTATGAAGTTACATTGATAAACTCAAATAGTTCCACATACTCCAGGATAATTTTGATTACCGCCTACAATTTACTACATCACACTTTAAGCATCCCGTCTTGCTAACAAAACGAGAATCTTATTTATCTCTTTTACTCTCACCTTTATTTCGTGGAGGAAAAGGGATGGAAGCGGCGCAGTGACAGCCAGATGCGGCGATAAAAAGCAAAAACTATTGCAACCAATAAATTGGCGAGTAATTGCATATGCTGGCTAGAGATTGCATATGCATGCGGAGCCTTCACTTGATACCTTCTGTAATGTGAGATCGTGATGATACGTTGTGAGATTTGCTAAAGGACACGACAGTATTTTTTTGTATTTTGCCTTGTATTGTGTACATGTATTTAAAGATGTTTATGGTACGTGTTGAGTAGTGAATAAAATATTGTTACATTATGCGGGAATGTTGGTATTTGTACTGAGTTTCGTTTTAAGTTTTGCTGGCTTTAAATAGGTATTGTATAGTAACTTGGGCCAGTAAAGATGAATTTTTGACCACAGTTTTAACACTGTCATTTCATAATCTATCACCCAAACATTACGTATCAAGTACTGATTAAATGTTTGAGCACAGTTTTAGAATACCATTGGCGACTGATGCGGGATCTTTGGACGGGAGCAGAAAACGGAGACGGGATCACAGAAGTTCATGTCATTGAATTTTTAAGAAAATTACAAACCGTTAAATCTGCACTCAGTGAGCCCATGCCCAACAGTGGGAAAATAATTATATTTTATTAATTATATTATAATTATATACTAATTATATTTAATATTATATTTTTTTTTTACTAATTATATTTTATTTGCATTGATTTAGTATCTTCCATCGGTGTAAATTTTTGGAAACGTTTCTTAGCTGCTTTAGATTTTTATATATGTATGTAGATAAGGATCCTACATGCCTTATTTTAAGTTTATGGGGTAAATTGATTTTAGGATAACGTGATGAATTAGTGTAATGGCGGTATTTCGCTTTTATTTATGATTATTCGCGCTCACTGAGCCAACTGAATGGCTCACCACTCCATTTATGATCATAACATGAATGCTGGAGGCTATCGACGCAACACTGCATCTTGCTACACTTTGGTTCCTGCGAATGCACCTGTAATGAAGACCCCTGGCCCCGCCCCAAACTACAGGTTCCTTCATCGTGATAGCTTAGTGTTCATCTCCCGGGGCCACAATTTCTCCTATTATATTATTGTTATTGATAGAACGAGCGTGTATGGTGCTTTAGTACAAATCTTAAGTTTCTATATAACGAATAAATTATTATACTCGTATGTGGACATTATTTATATTCGACTGTCAAAGAGACGCAAAGCTTGGGTTTTCTTAGTCTACTTTTTTGTTCGTGTTTACAAATCGACTAGTTGGATTCCACTAAATTAAAAGTTTGGCGATCTCTACAAGTCCATGCTGTATGAAAATCATAATGGCCGTTTTGTTGTTAATTATGCTGTTCTCACAAATGACCTAAGATTTGCGATGCGGATTATGGTCCGTATCAGTAGGTACCCTGATGACATCATCACCCGCATCTTTGAAATTCTTTGCACTACAAAACCTAGCCCCTTATATTTGACAGTTACTCAAAACACTGTTTTTTTTATCGTGACAGTTACTGAAAGTTATAGTCATGAACAGAATCCCAAATTAACAGTTCACGCGAGAACAGATGAATTGAATGTTGGATTCTAACTTGAACCACGATCACTTAGCTGAGCCACTGAAAAAGTCAGTGCATGTTAATCTTTAGGTATTAATTAGCTCTTCGCAATCTGTTCGTAACCAGAGTGGAAACGAAGTGGTATCGCGGCATCGCTATAAATCCCCGTGTCGTGTGCTGTCGCGCGTGTCGTACTGTCGCACTGTCGCACACTCGACAATTTGTCGACAATCTGCGTGTAGTAGAGTTTATATTAGTGCGTGTGTCAGGCCGATAGCGGTCCTAAGACACGACACTATTGAAATTAAATTAAAATGGAAAAAAGTCTCTTAGAATAAAAGTGTCGTCATTTTTTCTAGAAATTTCAGAAGATCGTTTATTTTTTTTTAGGATTGTTTTATTTAGTAATTATCCACGAACATCACGCAATGGTTTATAATTAACCATTTATAGTTATTAGCATATGTTTCCAATTTAATCTAGTACGGCTGCATATTATAATTTTACACGAATGCAACTTACTACAAATATATTTTAAGCAGAGATACCTAGTCTCTGCTTCGATAGACTTCCACTTGGTACGCACACCACTTTCGCTTCACGATGATCATGCATTAGGAGGTTAATGAATGTAATTTATACTATCATACAATACCTTCGAATGCATGTCGGTTTATTATATAAGAAAACTAACTATAATAGGACAACGTAAGTGTGAAGTCAGAAATCAATATACTTACAATTTAAACTGATTACAAAAATACCAAGCAAGCGACTGATTGTGAGCGAATATAAAGCTTAAAACAGTAGCAACAACAGTAATTTTAGTAACTGTATTTAGACTTTAAAAAAAAAACAGTTTGTTAGAAGCATAAAATTAAATTAACTTTGGCTATCATATCATCATTGATAAATCATGAATCAATACGATAGCACGTTGAAACCTAAGAAGCGAGATCTTAATCAAGGCGAATTCACCGAGAAATCCTGACAGTTGATAAATGTATTCAGTAAATTATTCAATACATTTATCACTTACATACACACATTTATCCGTTTGTCTTCCGCAGGATGTTACGTTACAAACTAGTGTTTCTATCCACCGGCGCATTTAGGTACTGTTACTAATATATCATGCATAAGTAATTTATATTAATAAATTACTTATGCCGTATTAATTACTTATATATTTATTATATTGAATTACGGATTACCGTAATTCAATATTTTATACTTAATCTTAATTGACAAAGGTGTTTAGTGACAGCTGCGCTAGGGATTGCGGGTTGCTTTGGGACTCTGTGACATGGTCCGCGCTCACCGCTTCTTCACCGCGCCTCAAGCCTCACCCCGCGCGTCACTATAAATAGATCTGCAGACGGCGCGCGGCCTTCTCCTTCGCCCTGCTGCAGCTACCGAAGTTAAGTGCCGCCCTCTACCGGTCGGACCTCGGCTCGAAGCCTTCGCCGAACCCTCCCTGAGCTTAACTCACTATCTCGAACTATTGTACATTAAATTTCAACCCTAGCATAAATAAATGTGTATATTTTGTGTTCCGGGTGTAATTTATCTCCACTGAATAGTTCCCGGTTGGCCACGTTCCTAAAACGTGTCCACCACGTCACAACTCACCCACGATATTTTAATCTAGTATAGAGGAATGCTAGGTTTAAAAAACCACCAGTACCTAATCACATATGTATGCCTTAAATCATTCAGTATTAGTGCTTAATGTTTATGCAGGTGATATTTATATCTGTAACCTTTATGGGAGACATCCTAGAGTGTAAATAAAAAGTCACCGCACCCCAAAGAAATTGTTTAAAGCCAAATGTGTTCGGTCCCTTATAAGACCTTGCCTTATAAATTAAAGATGAAATGAATCCTCTTGCAATATATTTTAAAGTCGGACATGTTTAATCTAGTAATAATAATATTTATAGCTTCCGATATCTTTATAATCATGTATTCAAGAATATTACTTCTAAGAGTATTTATAAATACACAAGAATTTTAGAAGAAATTGATAACGTATATAGAGCGACGGATTCAGAGGTGCACAGCCACGCGCGTTGATGTCTTTAGTACTGCAAAATGAAATTAAATGAAAGTTTCTATTGAAATCAATTAAATCTATTTTTCCCATCGTTTATAAGTTAAACATTGCCGCTATAATGTTTATTCAGCTTTCTAAGATGTGTGTGAAAGTGTTCGGAATACCGATCTAGTCCAGTAGTCGCTATAATTACTATATTTCAGACAGTCATGGTTTCTCTCTACAAGTTATGGGTTTTTATGCGCACAGGCATGTGGTATTGTTATTTTTGTCTAATCAATGAGGATGTTATTTTATAGTCGATAAATAACAATATGTTAATTATTATTTTTTAGTTTCTGATCTTTTATATTAGATTGTCTTCCAGACATCACTTTCACTAGTTACTTAGCAATACTGGTTTGTTAACTTTTATATTTTCAAAAATTTTGAGAATTCTCTACCTAACCCTTCCAGGAATACAGGCGTGATAGTAAGTTATTTTCTTATTTTACAAAGCTGGAAAAAACATATATATTTGACATAAATGTTGAATAAAATTAATTTAATTTATTACAATACAAACTCATTTAATTTAAGTTTGTAGTACAAAAGACATCAACGCGCGTGCACCTCTGAAATTACGTTACAAGGTTCATCTAGAATTAAGATTAATACATGACTAGAGATGTCGGAAGCTATAAATATTATTATGTCTAGATTAAACATTCATAATATATTGCAGGTGGGTTCACTTCATCTTTTATTAATAAGGTAAAGTATTATATCCAGGAGCAGTTGAGAGGCTTAACATATTGGTTTAATAAGGTTTTCTGGTTTGTTTTAATTTTCTTCAATTAGAATGTCTCCTTATAAATATTCATATGTGTTTCAATTTATTATAACTATCTATGAATGTGGAAGAAGTAATAAATGTATAAATAGCAAGTGGCGGTCTGCAGATTTTTCCTAAGGCTGTGTAAAAAGGCGTGAGTGTACGTATTACTGCATTCGCCGAAGGGTTAGGCAGAGGTGTACTTATGTACATTCACAGTTCGCTGGTATGTTTGTGTCCTGTATAATCCTAGCTTGATAGCTAATTACCATTAACAGGGCACAAACCCAAACTCCAAGCTGCTACTAAAACTTAAAAAAACAAATAACACTTTGTTCGACCTGGGAATCGAATCCAGAATCTCAAACATAGCAGTAAGTAATGGGTTGACGATGAACTCCTAAGTAAATATAATGTATTATTCTGGTCTCTATTTAAGGTTTGCATGATTACATTACATATTACATAGCTAACGACGTAATAATACAAAAACGTTGCTCCACATACAAGTTCCGGCGTGTGAATGTTTGTTATTGTGGGGTCACTGACCTTGGCCTCCAGGCTCTCGAGGTTGGCGACCCCGCCCCCGCCCGCCTCCAGGGTTTGCTGAAACAAATAGTCTAATCAACATGTATTTCAAGATGTCAGGAAATGGCATTGTATTGACCACATTACCTACAGATATGTATCAGTATCATGAGAGAGAGTCTCCTGTTAGCCCCGGCGCTAACTAGTTTTATTATTAAAGCGCCAGTAGCTTAATGGCTAGGGCGTCGGACTTGCGATCATGTGGTTGCCGGTTCGAAACCCACCCATTGCACTGCCGACGTGCACCCACTCGTAACACAAGCATTTAGCTTAGTACGAAGGGTTAACAAGATTACTAGTAATGTGCGACAAATATTGGTAGCTAGGTTTTTTTTAGTATTATTGACTTCATATTGGTGCAACTGTGTACGGATAGTTGTTTATATCAGATCTAGGTGTTTATTGTACATAAGATTTTTGTTTGGATTCTATCGGATATTCCTAGTTTGTGAAATAAGGGAGAAAGGAAGAGTAAGTGTATTTATCTTTTAAGTCACATGTAATAATTGTCAGCCTATCAACATTAATCGAACAAAAATTCCAAAAATTCCAGGGTTTTCCTGATTTCTTATGTTTAATTATAATTTGCAATGTTTCTCAGATTACAGTTAGGTTTAAGAGATTCAAACGAGTCACATTTATCAAAACTACTTAAGAGGAGTGTCCCTCGCGAACGCAACAATGTTGCACAGTTGTCGCTGTCTCTATCCCTCGCGATGCGAACGCGTGCCCGAGAGGAGAAACAACAACATTTTCACGCGTATTTCGTATGTTCCGAATTTTGGAGATTACTCCTATAATATTGCTAATATGTAAAAAAAAAATCTTGTAAAAAAATATTCACTATATTATCTGGGTTTCCTTCGAATCAGAATGTTTCTGTATTGATACATTGTCGAGAAATACTAGCATAAAGTTGGGCCGTTTTTCAACGAAAATTGCCAATCTTTGAGCTCGTGTAACTTTTTAACCGTAAATTGAAATGAAATTTCATATTACAGAAACACGTATATTAATGATAAGATTGTTACTGCAAAATTTCAATGACTTTCATTGTTTAAAATTCAAGCAAGGGCCAAACTGCGTTTGTATGGGGCGCGAAGCGGATACTATCCTCTTAATATGCAGCTTGACGTGGTCGTCGTGCGCGCCGCACAGCTGGGCTGATACTGCGCATGTATCTATGTATAATGCATGATGCCGCCAGCCCGCACCATGCACAGGAACAGATCACGATCGATGCGCAAGCGCACGTGTGCCCTAAAACATTTCACCATTATTGTAATGAGCGCAGAAGTACAGCTTCTTACATAACATAAGATCACGATTGATCAAGAAGGTAAAGTATTTTCATTTTCTAAGGCTAGCCGCACACACGCAATAATATTGTCAATACAAGATTGTCAATAATATTCCTCAATATAAGGTCCCGCACACTACGCAATATTATTGTAAATATTTTGTGGTAAAATCTAATTTAGTCGCTCAGCAGCTAGATTCGTATGCACACGTTTTATATAATGGACAGAAAGAAAAAAAATGTTGCATTCAGTATTGCATGAATTTTCTCTAATAAAATAAGGAAATCAGGAAAGAAACGATGGATTTAAGACTAGATAAGAAAAAAGCGGAGTGAAATCATTTTAATCCAATAAATAAACTACAAGTTATTTTTATTTTATTTTTTATAAATATCGAGCAACTTATGTATTCCTGGATGAATGGATATCGTATTTCTAGATGACTGTATTCCACAATGCTGGATAAATTTTCCGTTTTAAATAATTTAAATACTGAAAAATATTTGTTTTGCGTGTAATTAGTATTATCAATACTATTTTCGCTATGGATACTGTATAATTGTTCGTCATTTTGGACAAAAAAAAGAACGTCCGTCTGCCTCGAAATCAGTTCATCAACTAAAATATTGCCGCGCGCCCGCACGCGACAATATTATTGACAATAACCCTGCCTCCCCCCGATATTGACGTGTCAATATCAAAATTTCTGGAAATCCACAATAATATTGATCAATACCGCAATACGGGCCGCACACACACAATATTATTGACAATATGCACTTTATTGACAATATTATTGCGTGTGTGCGGCTAGCCTAAGATAAATTCTGTAAGTGTTTCTCTTTAGAATGTCTAACTTAACCAGCTTTGCGATTTTTTAATAATCTGTGTAGGTAATGATGAACGGCCCCCATATGTGGGGCGAACTGTTGATAAGTTTCTTGTTAGGAAATTCTCAGTAACAACCAGGAGCATGAAATTATTCGTCTAATTATTATTATGCGTGTCTCTTATTATACGGGATTTAAAAACACATGCGAACTAAAGTCTACATAGAGCACAGTAACTCTGGATCTCTGCCAAGCGTTTCTGTCATATTTTTTTTCTCATTCTAGGTTTTGAAGCTTCGATAAGTGTTCCATCGATGGTCTGCACTCTGCAGTCATTGAAACGTACATTTCTAGAGTACATCGATGTCTGCTAAGACTAATTATTTTTAGTGCCGAAAAAATATTCTTTCGTGTCTGAATATAGTTGTTCTTCTGTTAGAGACCATGGCGTTCGTTTTTAAGAGTAAATTTTCTGCATCATCTTATTTATCGGTATAAACCACAAGCATAACGGTGACCATTTGCATATCGCCGGGTACAGAAGGGCGTGCGGGGAGAGACCTAACGGGATAAGGCGTGATGCCAAATTATCAACTCGAAATGAAAGCTGTAAAACTGAGTTTATGATGCTGCTTGATGCATTCGGATTAGCAGTCGGATGCCCTTTGAGGCAGGCTTTTAAGTGACTCGTTTGAGTTGGTAATGGTCTGTGGACGTTTGAGAAAGCAAATTAATGAGGAGATAAATAAACCTGAGCCATAAAAACCTTAAGTTCATAATTTTCTCTTACTTCTTGGTAGTAAAAAAAACATTTAAGTAAGTATTTAATTTCACATGTAAATTTTACTGTTTTCTATAACGTGTTCTAATCACTCATGAATTTAAGTGATTTTTGTATTTGTGATTACTTATACAATTATGTTAATAAGGACAAACTATCGACAGCCTTTTTACTGTAGAGGTTGTTAGCGCGACTAAGATGTACTTTCAGGGTTCACTACCCAGGTTGAAAATTGTTGTTCAGTCTATATCATTGTGCCTTTTTAGTCATATTTTGTTCAGGCACAACCTCACTCTCCTTGACTTAGGTTAAAGCCTCTTTAATTACTTAGTAATAAGTACCTAATACTAATCTAGGTACTACTTAATAAGTAGTACTTAGATTAGTATTAGGCGGCTAACTATAGCACAATATTATGCCCCAGTTTAGTCAATAACTAGACCAATGTTAAACTGCCGGAGAGCACGAGCTTCATTATGAAAATTATCAGCTCGCTGTGGCTGACAGGCAGTTTAGGACGAGGTTTGAATGTAAGCGGACGGCGGCGATAAACTTGCCTCAATATATCAATGTATATATAGTTTGTCCTTTGGCTCGTCTGTATTCCGTCGGAATAGTGTGTGTGATTGCAACTGATAAATATCTATGTACAAGAATACTTGGTGTAGATATTAATTCATACTATGCTTTTAGGGCAATGATAACACTGGTTTATCATATAAAATTAGTCGAAAAATTCGACAGCTCCTACACCTGCACCGTCATAATTTTAATTAACAGTGCGAAAAACCCAACTCATTGGCGAGCTTTTGCATATACATCTATAAATCATCGGCATTGCTAAAGGATGGACGGACAAGCAAACCAAGGCAATGTTCTGATGACAATGTTTCGTATTTAATTTAAGACTTTAGTTCAATCGCCACTGTTCTCATCTTTTGTTTTTTTTTGAACTGTTGATACAACTCATATTTATTTACCCTTCACCTCACATTGGTTATTATTAATACGTATCATTAAGCAAGCATTTCAACATTGATCCCTTATATGGGTGTTATGAAAATTAATTGAACTACGATTATTTAGTTTGGTTGAATGAATCAGTTAAAAGTACTATCCACAATACACAAAAGTTCTTCAATAAGTAATGTTCACTTTCCGCTGTTTCCCGTACCATCGCCCGGCCATCGCATGCGCATGCTATACCGCGGCTTTCTATTTCACATTTAATGTTATTAGCAGCCACGTCCCATTGTTCAGCCCCATGACGTGACTGCCGCTGAAGGGAGAAATGCTATTTCACTGTCAAACTTTTTACTTAGACACATAATACATAAATACAGGTTTAACCCGGCTCTTTGAATTCTTACCTCTCGAAGTTTACGTCTCTTTTTCTTTATGAGTCGAATGGAGATTGTAAATAGGTAACTGTACTTTTGTTTAATAATAGATTTGAATGAAGTTGGTACCCAAATCGACTGAAATCGTTGATGAAAAACCAATTGCAGAAAAACAAATTAATTAAAAAAAATCGCTCGCGGCGCGACGTAGCTGCAAATTCAGCTCACGTGGTAATCCTCATCTATAATTACATATACAATTATTCTGACCGTGTATGTGTATATTTCTCTAAGCTTCTCCTAAACGGCTATACCAATTTTGATTAAACTTCTTGTAGGTATAATATAATATTTGAGTGGGTTGCTGCATGTTTTAGAATCTCAATAAGGCCTGGTACAGGCGCTCTGATACCACCGGGTAGGGCAACGTTTGTCTACGTAGTATGTAGTATTTATTTGTATGAAACCTTATGGAAAATCCTTTATAACGAAACTTGTTATTTTTTTGGTATTACTACTATTCAATGGTTTCTACTTACTACGTACTATCAACGAGAATATTAAACGAATTGTGATTATACGGGATAAGTATGGTGCTTAAGAAATAATCTACAGAATAACAAATTTAGGAGATCTTTTAAAGTCAGTAATTTAACTTTAATTACTGGTGGCTTGCATCTTTATTCACAAACTTTCTACCATAATGAAATTCATAAATATCGGTTGAATAAGTTTGAAGGTTATACACGAAATTATACACTCTCACTTTGTTAATTAGGAGTAGATTAATAAGTCACAGTAATGAAGCTCGTGGAAATGAATTTGTGTTGGTTACGTAAAGATATACTCTTATTATGAAAGCTTAGGTTTACTGTTTACACAAACGAAGTTTTGTCGGAAGGAACGAGGTTTCGTGAACATTGGAGGTAATTATATTAATTTATTTCTACTTAGAAACCTTCTTTTCTTTTTTTAATTAGTATGAGCTTCACAATAATAGTGGTTAAATTATAAGAAAAAGTGAGGGTAAGACCCCGGCCTTCATTAGCTGACCCCAGAAAGCGGGGTTCAGTCAGTACGAGTCCAAAATACTCTGCTGCCTCTCTAGGTGGCAGAAGATCTATGAGGATGTTCCACACCCCAAAAAAAAATTGGAAATGGAATGAAATTTGACTGCCTCGTTGGTCTAGTGGTCCCAATCGCGACTGCTACGCTAGAGGTCTTGGGTTCGATCCCCAGGTCGAGCAAAGTGTTATTGAGTTTTTCTATGAAAATCTCAGTACCAGCTCGGAGTCTAGATTTGTGCCCGGTTAATGGCAATAGGCTCGCCCCCTATTACATGGGACCCAAACATACCGGCGAACTGTGGGTGTACATTAAGTACACCTCTGCCTAACCCTTCGGGGAATACAGGCGTGATGGTATGTTATGGAATGAAACTGGGCTGGACATTTCTGTCGCATGTCAGACGAAAACTAGGCTAAACTGACCACCCAATGGGTCCCATTTAATGGCAGACGACAACGCGGCAGGCCCAGGCGGAGATGGTGGGATGAGCTGGACTCTTATCAAAAAGACTGGTCCTCTACAGCAACGGACAGAGAGAAGTGGAAGAAGAGTGGGGAGGCCTTTGCCCTGCAGTGGGACGGTAGCCTGTAGCTCTTAAAAAAAAACAATTATTGAGGTTGACTCCCTGACAGTGCTTTCTTTATATTTAATATTTCATTCCCTCATTTAGAATACACACATACTATCGGTATACAAGTTTTGGAGCGCATCGCCGTACTTACTACGTATTAATTTCACGTTACGCTTGCATAGCAAGTTTAAGTGTGCGTTAGATAATAACAAGTTAGTAGGACACAGTAATTGTGCGAACTGCCCGGTTAAGGCAGGTAATGTACTTGGTATGTGTACAACAACGGGCTGTGTCCAACAGGTGCGCCCCGAACTTAGAAACAGCTATCTTTTATAGCGTCATAAAAGCGAAGTAGTTAATTTGCTAATCCTAGGAACAATATTACTAAGTTAGTGTTTTCTTATAGTAAGAATTTGTTTTGTTTCGGGTACATACATACATACATACATACCATCACGCCTGTATTCCCCGAAGGATTAGGCAGAGGTGTACTAATGTACACCCACATTTCGCCGGTATGTTTAGGTCCCATGTAATAGGGGGCGAGCTTATTGCCATTAACCGGGCACAAATCCAGACTCCGAGCTGCTACTGGGAATTTCATAGAAAAACCCAATAACACTTTGCTCGACCTGGGGATCGAACCCAGGGCCTCTAGCGTAGCAGTCGCACTTAGAACCACTAGACTAATGAGGCAGTCAGTTTGTTTCGGGTAAGAAAAAAAACCCCAAATTTATGTTCCATTCATATTCACACAGCTTTACCGACTAAGTATTGTTATTTTATTAATTTACCTACCGTGTCATTGTTCCTTAGTTTCGATTTTATTAACATAAACTATGTTGACTTATTTTGTATCACCAGGAATGTTAATTAGCTGTCAACCAGAGTCATGTGCCAGTTTCCCTGATATTCCTCGAAACATTTGTAGAATCGCAAACACTTCCGGATCTTAACGATACTTCGACCACTTAAGACTTTTTCAAATCCGTATCTAATGACATTTTTTCTTAGTTAATGAGTTTAGAAATCTAAACGCGTATACGGGAAAATGTCTAACGATGTCTGTTTGGTTTCAAGTAAATTACCAATCAGTTCTTTTTATACTTGCAATTGCAAGCTACACTTACTTGAAGTAGTTATGACGCTGTCAGTGGTGGACCACTCTTAGCTAAAACACCAGCAAAAAGGGAACATGGTAATAATCAAAAAGCATTCTTAGCTGAATTTGTATTTTACATTAACTTGGTATATCTGTACAAAATTTTTTGTTATGCATCTGGTTACCATTAACAATATTATCACTGTGTTTGTATGACACCCGGCACCGATGGATAACCGTCAGAAGTGTCCGAATGTGTGAACTTCCGTAGGACACATACTTATTGTGATGTCATGTATCCGTGGCGCTGACTATAGGGCAATCTTTTTACTAACCTTACTCTATCACATCGTAAAGAAAAATTAAGTATTTATCAGGTCTTGTTAGTGAGCCGCCGGTCTCTGAGCCCAGCCCGCCGATTAGAACGTCAGTTCATCTTATAATGGTGTTGTAATTACGTGTGAGTTGCAATCTAAGGCAAACACATATATATAGTTTACATGTACTGGTAATGAAATAGGAGCCGCGCCCACTGCTCGTATGTCAAGCCTTGCTTAATGAGGGCTATCACGTTGTTGGGAAGTGTGATGGCCCAGTGATTGATTGGGATGTAGTGGGTTTCGCATGTATAGACACATAGTATATACATACATTTAATTACACATACATGCAACTGATAAGGGGGATTTACTGTTGGTGTCTATAAGCGGTCCTAAAGATCCGGCGGACCAACCAAACGCCAAACTGTCTGTATTTCCAAGATTCGCTTCCAATTGTCTCTGCTTAAATCCTATCATATCATGCACTATATCTTTGGTTTGCATATATCACACACAATTAATGATACTGGCATGATGTATGATCTTGACACGATTACAACAATGGATTTGCACAGTGTGGGTGCTAGTACATACACTGTGCATTATGACTGACACATCTACAATAGGGTTGATAAGCCTTCGACTGTTGTCTTGCTAAAAACTTTGAAGGACCTTTGTATATTATATCCTGCGTAGTCAGAACTGCCTACGTTTTGCGTATGTGCATCGCTTTGTTTTGACATGTAGCCAAAGTGTTATGGTTAGAACATTCCACAATAATTTAGTTGTGTATGCAGTTGATAATAAAAGTACACTTAGACTAAGCAAACGAACCCGATCAAGAAGATTGGTGCGATCTTGATCATCATTATGTGGGTCCTTCATTTTTTATTTATGATCGTTTCAATAATTTCTATATATTCCATTATTTCAGCGTCTAGTTTCACCTCATGCTTAAGGATCTCTTAGAAAGTCCAGCCCTATCCGTCTGAGTCAGCATCAGCCTCAATTACACGGTGTAAACAAGCACTTTTAAGCTGTAGATCTGTCTCTCTTTAACTGATAACTTTAATTACAATTTTATTTCCTATAAGCTATCACGTCACTAATAGGAATATTAAAGAACAGAAGTTTTTGTGTAAAAAGGTAGCTATGCTCAAAAACATCATCGTCATAAAATGTGCATGAAAATGAAGTGCTGGCTTTTGTATGGTTTGCAGTTAGCAAATACATTCTATATTAATGAGATAAATCATTCCATAGCCTAATTTATTGGCGCTTACACATAAGCTATAATTTGTCAGTTGTATCATGAAGGATTAATTACACAATGCAGATCATTGCAGTGGATATTAATAATTATGAACTCCACAAGTCAGAGCACAAGCTGTGTGAGAATGGCCACAGGGTGAAGTGCTAATTAGTATTGATTTATTTCAGTTGGTCAATAAGTATACTGGAACTATGGCCTGTGGCTATGTTTGGCATCCTATTAGTGCAAAGGAAATAAATATAGCTTTGCAAGCTCATTGTTGAACTCCCACGCTTGTAAAACGATCCGTTTGGCACTCTTAGGACATCTATCTTGGTCTGGCATGGCAGCTCATCATGTCCTGAATTTGATTTCCATTCAAGCTATTTTGAGCCTGTGATTATTCAGTATACTTAACCGGTAAATGACAATAGATTCACCTTCTATTATATAGGACCTCAAATATACCAGCGCGCACAGCGTTATGTGGGTGCACATCGGTACATTACTACAGTAAAACCTAAAACGTGACAAATGGTCCATCCTTATTAGGATATCACTGTTGAAGTTAGATAGTTATCAAATTTTATTAAAACCACACAAATATCATAAAAACTGGGTCCTAAAATAGCAGACATTGTGTTTTTTAACAGCAGTGCAAAGGTACCCCAAAACCTTCCAAAATATCAAGGTAATCAACTGAAAGCAAAAGTGATGCGCGCGTTTACAAACATGCGCATACGCAAGTCGCTGAGTCACGTACGTAATGCTGCAGTGTTGTCATTGATAGTGTTATTACTCGTATTGTGTTGTGTACACTGTTGTTATGCTGTCATACGTGTTTGTTTTGTAGAATGAAATGAAGGTATGTATAAAAGTCAAGAGTTATTGATGAAGAGCAATTAGTACCACTCTAACAAAGACTATTATAATTCTCTTTGCACTCTAAATACAATGAACACTATATAAATCGAAGAGGGTAGAGAATTGTAACACTTTAATAGTTTTGTAAAGTATTGCAAGAAATCATGACCTTTTATATTTTTTCTCAGAGATGATCAGTTGGAAAATACTGGCACCATCTAATAAATTTTATAGCAAAAACATTGACTTAAAGTGTTTCTATAAATATGTATATATTTACTCAAATAAACAAATATTATTTAATAATTTTAAGTTAATAAATAACGGCATATTAAACACGAGTTTTAATTTAATATCAAAACTCGCATTACCAATATATAAAATGTCAGGCTAAAATCATTTTAGTTATTTTTAAAAATCGACGTCAAAATGTTATGGAACGATTTATGTTATTAAACCAAGTATTGGTTTAATAAAATAAATCATTCCGATTCGATTCGTCGACATATAATAGTGACGCATTATAGAAAGTAGCGGTTTTATTTTGATAGTAAGTATTTCTTCATGTCAAACATGCGGGTAATTTACCCAGAATGCAGTGTAGTACTAGTGAAATATTCTTCATCAAGACTGAGAGCAAGTACAAATAGACCGATAGGTCTGTGAGATTATAGTGAATATGAGTTTGCTGATACTTTAAAGAATCTATCTCTCTCCTCTAGCTCCATCACATTAATAGCAATTTAATATATTCGAATTACAACAGGCTTTGTCTCAAATCCCTTACGAGCGGCTATTATGCGCGTGGAACATGGCGTCAATACTAATGGCGTCGTGTTGCTTATAATACCGAAGGGAGTTACTGTTCCACTTTCATTTGACAGGCAGAGCCGTTAGATTATAGTAGTACACATTGATTGGAGCGACGTGCGATCTTGATTAAGTTGACGAGAATTGAAATAGAGCCACTTTTTGTTTATCATAGCTTAACATCAGATCAGATACAGATCTAACGAGAATCTATTACAAGGCGACGTCCTATAAAACTAACAAGTGGACCTAATGGCTTTGTAGATAATCATAAAAAGACATTGGAATCTTATGAAAGGCAAAGAAAAATAAACCAAGTACTTACTTATATGATTTATTTAATATAAGGGTTTAAAGGTCGCAATATTCTGTAACCCATTAACTTTTAATAAGGCTATAGTCCCTCACTAATACCTTATTATGAAGTATGTCCATGTGAAAATGAAATGGAAACTACAAAGACGAAAGAAAGTTGAAAGTCTGCAGTAAAAAATAGTCGTGCACCGGAATTGTTTTTTAGGATAACTGACTTCGGTAACTTGCGCCAACTTTTTTTTGCTAACTTTAGTGCAGATATAGTTAAAAATACTTAAGACAAACGTAAAGCCATAACATTGTTCCTCATTTATACACTCAAAGTGCACTGAAGCCGGATACAAAGCCCGCGTCCGTACGGTCCGAGCCGTCAATTACGTCGATGCGATCGAAGCGCGCGCCGGGGGCGTGCACCATGCGCCTACGCACCACAACAACAATAGAACTTTATACAGAACATAGGTAAGTATAGAAGCTATAGTGAACGTGCTTTCATCGTCCATAACATAAAATATGGCCGAGTGCAAGGCATGAATCCTGATATATACCAGGAAAGTAAGTCTATGGTATGGTATACCGGGCTTTTTTTGCGGCTTTTTTCTGCTTTTGTCACTAAGCGCGTATTTTTCGTGTGGTATAAGATTAAAAGAAACCCATTATCCAACTTTGCAGCCTGTCATGTAACCCTTTTTGAAAAGTACGGAAACCCATTAACAGTACATTGGGTTCCCGTACTTTACGGAATTACGTGCTAGTAATAATAAAAGACTGTAAACTCCAGTATATCCAATCCTTTTGCGATTAATTGGCAGTTTGGCAGTAGTTTGTTATCATTAGCAGAAGGACGCTGCAGTTCATGTTATTGATCGAAAGTCACTTTTGAGAAAGGACTACCAAAGTAAAGATTGGACCTTCTGTGTTTCTTTTTATGTACCGTAATGTTCATTAGGCTAACGGACCAGACCTTAGGCTAGGTTGAAGCACAAATTATAGAGAACTTGATGCGCAAGGCCTTATTATATCCGAACTCACTGGTAGGAATGGAACAATTGTGTAATTTGTAATTAAAAGCTTTAGGTCTTATTATTTCAATTAGTGTCGAGCAGTTGTGGATTCAGTGTTTAAAATTAATTGTGTATAGGTGGATTGGTAGGAGACAGGCGAAAGAGAAGATGGAAAAGTAATTAATGAGACCAGAGCTGATGTAAGATGTGTGAAATAAAAGACGCACTCTGTCTGCGTACGAAGTGCGTTTGGTAGAAAGATAATGATCACATGTATTGTACTCACCAATGACGCTGACCGCTGCTGCTTGTTGAGATCATGCTGGCTGCGAGAGCGGTCCTCCCCGACGTCAGAGAACTGGCCAGACTTGCGACTGCTACGACAAACAAACGAATGAGTTTTAAATGCAGACATCAAATCAATACATAGGGCTTACAGTGCTTCCCGTGCATGAAAAGCTACATATTATGTATTTGTAAATATATGAATGAATCTCTACGTGGTCCATAAATCCTACAGGTCCACTAGGAAGTCTCAGAAAGATTCGATGGTATGTAACCTGGATCTGTCTGGGACCTCTCGCTCACTCAGACGCTTACGCTTCTGCGCAGCATTACCACAATAAAGGGCTAAATTATATTATAAAGAAGACGTCTATAAAAATATCAATGTCCTTATTACCTGTCGGAGGCCTACGCAGTGTAAGTAGAAACGTCTGGTTTATGTATAAGTATCGATAAAAAATAGTAAACATCTAATAATGGAAGAAAAGATCTAAAGCGCGTTTATATGTATTTATTGGTGGAGTGCCGGCGGCGCTAAGGTCCGCGGCATGGTATTTCCACTGTGTTCAGCCAGGTGAGCTGTTATCGGTGTGTAAGGCCGATTACGACACGGCTGGGTTAATATCTGTGTTGACCTGCTGTTTAGGATGATCATAGATAGATGGTGTAGTGCTCCCACTGTCTGATGGACTGTATACTAACTGTATTGAGAACAATGCAAGTGACATTATTCAGCGGCCGATCGTGCGTGTGTTGTTTCCGCTGATAAAATTCGAGTGCCTGATGCTCATGCAATCGAGAACCGTGAATTTTCAGTCCTAAAAGCAGTTATCTTCCAAACCGCCAGTAGGAACCCAAAACCAAGTAATAAAGCAATATCTACATATTTGACTTTGTAAGGATTTTTTTTTTTTAAAAAAAAAGCTTACTAGCAATGTGTGTCACACATTACTAGTATTCTTGTTTACCCCTCGTGCTAAGCTAAATGCTTGTGTTACGAGTGGGTTTACGTCGGTAGTTCAATGGGTGGGGTTCGAACCGGCAACCACGTGATTGCAAGTCCGACGCCCTAGCCATTAGGCTACCGCCGCTTCAATTACTTTTGCCTATTACGCTATTGTTAAAAAATATATATTTTAAAACAATAGCTGAAGCTCTTAGTAGGCTAAAGCCACACTACAAAAGACAAGCCATTCTTAGCTATAGGTAAGAGTGTTCTACTTTTGTTCTATTTCTTTTGTGAATTAGTAGCTCTATCCTTGTGTTTCTAACTCACCACGATAAAGTACCTAGTGAAATTGAATAAACAATATTGTATTCTACCTACTTGTTTGTATTTATATCAAATATCAGTTCATAATGTGGACCAATATATTTGAAGGCCGACTCGTTTAATAACTGACATTATTTTGTTCCGGATCCATTATTTTTTGTTGATTGTGCCTATGTACCTCGTTCGTGTTATTCGAACTTATATTGAGTATCACTTTGTCATTTAAATTTAAGATAAGATAAGAGATGTATCAAATCATCAATGTGTGTATTATATCAATTTATGTTCAAGCGGGCCCTTGAACATAAAGTATAATAACATAACGAGAAGTACTTAAGTAGGTAATATAATATTGAGATATTTAAATTTTAAGTGCCTCATATTTTATTTTTCTGAATTCAGCAAATACGAGTATTTAATAATATATTTAATGCAGTTCGTTCTAAATAAATATGCGTGTCAGAAGTGTTTGTATTAGAATGTTTTTGTTAATAAATATCAAAATTAGTCTTCCCCAATTGTCTTTACACCGAGTTTATTAAAATTTGCGGACAATTTCAGACGCGCGTAGTTATTTCGACCGAACACATTTAACATTTTAGTTTGCGGTCGACTTCTTACGTAACGCCATATTTGGTTATCTTAACTTTTACTAGTTATCATAATTTACGAGACATAGCTGACATAGAACAATAGATTTAGTAATAACTAACTCTGTCAGCAAATATTTAAACATCAAATTTAAGTATTCTGAGAAAAAACCTGTGTTTATTGTGGTATGCATTCAACAATTTGTAAGTGTATGCTTTGTAAATAAATAATGTCATAACTGTGAACTGTCTGCACTAACTAGATCCCACGAATAACATTAGTTTTATTGAGTTTTGTTATTTTATTATGAGATCGCATATAATGTCTGTTTGTTTTTCGATTCAGTCTAATTAAATTATGTAGTGAGATACAATTTCAGACGTCGTTATGTTGGCTAATTATGCTGTGTTTTTACTAAGTAAAATTATTTAAAATTATAATAAGTATCTTGTATTGTTATATCTCCTGCATTGTGTCTACATAACTAAATTATAAAATACGAGGAAGAAAAAGTGTAAGACAATTTAAAAAACTACACTTACTCGATAAATTTAAGAAGGCAGCCTGAACGCCCGCCCTTCGCCATCACTGAACCAAAGCTACAAAGCTACTAATATTAGTTACGAACTTAACAGCACACCGAGCACACGTATATACTTTAACAATCAATCAATCCAAAAGGAATTAAATTTGATTGCAGGTGCAATTAAAACAATAACATTCATTTACCATTACACATATCCGATTAAATGAATACATTTTTCATTAAAATCGATTGATTTATGTGTATCAGTTACATTAGCTTTAATTATTGCAATCACATTTGATTGATTTAAAACTACGTTATTGTGTTGCAAGTTTAAACGGACGCCTCGTTAAATGTGAGATCTCTATGTATGATTGGTTGAGCTGTCTGATCATCATCATCATCATCTGCCTATACTCGTCCCTGCTTGTGAGCTTTCTGATGGTGCTCCTAATATGTAACAATAAATATCTGAAGTATACCTCGCCCTTGGGTCATATTGTATCGTGATTAGTATGATTAATAGCATATTTCCGACATAGCAAAACTTTAGCCAGTTAGCAAGTTAAGTTAGGGCACGCTGGACGATCATTTGTAACGTGACCCCTCCACAGTACCACGTAGGGGTGCACTCTAATAGTCTCTCTTTTAATGTCCCTTGAACACACATGAATTTTCTGCTACTGCTTCCATTTCAGATATTAAAGGGATTCGAATAAATAAGTTTTAGCAGTGTACCACAAGTGGTTCACGATATTGGCATGTTCGTTATGAGCTTGCGAGTGCGCCCACGCCTCGCCAGCCGCGTCGCGGACGCTGCCTGTTCGGGTATGGTAATTGAATTGCTCGATACTCTGCATTCCGAGACGGCTCGCCACCCATACTGGAGCTATGCTGAATTTTGTACTTTAGTAACCCTTTTTAGTTTATTGCCACAGGACAGACGCCCCACTTGATCGTAACTTATTACTGTCCCTCGTAGACATTGATGCCAGATTATACTTTAGTTGGAAATTTGTCAGCAATGACTATTTCTTGATTGTTATTAGATATTCAAGCATAAAGATCGCGTGATGAATCGGCAACCGAAGATTTTAGACGCCAGCACATGTTAGACGTTTGTTGCCAAGTCTTATTCGCCCAATAGTTCATTAGGATATTTCCCTATTTGGTCGTATTAAAACGGTTCCTCCTATGTTCGGTTCTGTTCGCAGTTCACACAGTCAAACCGTGTTTTGTGGGGAACGGTTTAGATATAAGTTATTGTGGAAGTTTAATAATACTTACATATAATAGACACATATATACATACCTGCATGCGAGCTTGCGATGCGCGCGCCGAGTGCCGCTGATCATGGACAGTGTGCTCATCACCGCGGACATGGCGCGCGGCTGACCTCACCATGTGAGCTGCAGACAAACACATCGGTAATTAATCATCATCAATGTCAAGTTATTTAGTCGCCTTTAAAGACTGTTGGATTGTCTATTCGTGTCATGAGGTAATTTTGGTCTTTTCAGAAACACAGAAGTGGCACTCAAACAACCCATTTCATAAAATGATTTTTAAAAACACTTCGGAATTTTGCGATACCTAGGTAACTAAACATAATTATGTAATGAAACAAATCAACTCAAATTAGCAGTCTTTCTTGCATTATTTGTGTGGCTTTTTATGCACCCTGCTCTTATATAATTGATGTAAATTTGATACTGTGACCAGACATATAAAGTACAAAGATGCATCTCCGGCGCTTTTTGCGACTGTTGTTGCAGTATTTTTGTCATGCGCACATCGCTCGTGTAATAAAGTCGTTTAAATTACCTGTACAGCCTTTTTGTGATTAAGAACCTCAAATATGTTAAGATTGACGAGTTATCGATCAAGACCTTATTCGTACTAGTACAGCTACACCCCGTATCAACGGGGTGAGCCTTTTGCAATTCACGGGGCACATATCCAAACTCTAGTAGCAGCTCAGCATTGATAGAAAAACTCAATACTACATTGCTCGACCTAGGAATCTAACCCAAAATCTCTAGCGTAGCAGTCGCGCTTAAGAGGAGTGTCCCTCGCGAACGCAACAATGTTGCACAGTTGTCGCTGTCTCTATCCCTCGCGATGCGAACGCGTGCCCGAGAGGAGAAACAACAACATTTTCACGCGTATTTCGTATGTTCCGAATTTTGGAGATTACTCCTATAATATTGCTAATATGTAAAAAAAAAATCTTGTAAAAAAATATTCACTATATTATCTGGGTTTCCTTCGAATCAGAACTTTTCTGTATTGATACATTGTCGAGAAATACTAGCATAAAGTTGGGCCGTTTTTCAACGAAAATTGCCAATCTTTGAGCTCGTGTAACTTTTTAACCGTATATTGAAATGAAATTTTATATTACAGGAACACGTATATTAATGATAAGATTGTTACTGCAAAATTTCAATGACTTTCATTGTTTAAAATTCAAGCAAGGGCCAAACTGCGTTTGTATGGGGCGCGAAGCGGATACTATCCTCTTAAGGCTACTATACAAATAAGGCAGGGAATTAAAATTATATTAAATTAGTTTAACATGAATTTTGATGATACTCATTTGTATTAATTATATTTAATTATGTCAACGAAAGCGTAAATTTGTAGTTTTTTCACTCATAATCATTAAATTTGCGAATAAACAATGATTTATAGGTAATTTAAGAGGAATTTGAAAATATAACAAGTTAAATAAGAAATATAATTTGTAGTTTTTGTAAGATAAATAGTAGAAATTATTTATCAAAACAGTTTTTAACTATAGTTTCATTCATTTTATGTAAATCATTTGCGTGAATATTTAACTTTCATATCATACTTCATTCAATTTAAAATAATGATTCTAGTTAATGACTGCCTCGTTGGTCTAGTGGTCCCAATCGCGACTGCTACGCTAGAGGTCTTGGGTTCGATCCCCAGGTCGAGCAAAGTGTTATTGAGTTTTTCTATGAAACTCTCAGTAACAGCTCGGAGTCTGGATTTGTGCCCGGTGAATGGCAATAGGCTCGCCCCCTATTACATGGGACCCAAACATACCGGCGAACTGTGGGTGTACATTAAGTACACCTCTGCCTAACCCTTCGGGGAATACAGGCGTGATGGTATGTTATGTTATGTTATGGTTCTAGTTAATTTGTAGACAGGAAAACGATACCTATGAACGTAAATATACCATCATGCCTGTATTCCCCAAAGGATTAAGCGGAGATATACTTATGTATACACACTTTACGCCAGAATGTTTAGGTACCATGTAATAGAGGGTGAACATATTGCCAGTAACTGAGGGAATGGAGAATTTCGTAGAATAATCAAATTACATTTTGCTCAACCTGGGAACGAACCCAAAACCTCTAACATAACAGTCGCGCTTACGACCACTAGACTAATGCGACTTTTAGTTAGTGGGCCAAATGATTTAACCATTTAAATTATCATTCAATGAAAATTGAAAGTAGTCTAAGATACCGCAGCCCGAATTGAGTACAAGAATAAAATTGTAATATGTATTTAATTAAGACGAAATTACAACGACTACGGAAATATTTACGTCTTCACTTCAAAAATGACAACACTGGCCACAGATTAAATACACGTTTCTGAACGTTCTTCTCTTTGTACTTAAACGATATCAATATAAGTTGTGGTTTGGCTTGATCAATTTCTCCACTATAAATGCTAAAATAATGCGAGAATAACAGCCAAGGTTATAAATAATACAATAATATCTACTATCTCTTTGCTCGTTACGATCGTGCGTCGATTAGCCACGGCTCTGCTCATGCCGTGTCTACTGGCGTGAAGAGGTGTGACGAATACTTGCACAATTAAAAACAAAACGGTCTGTTTGAACTTGCAAAACATTTACTTTTGATTAAGTAATGATGATTGCCGCCGATTATAATTAAAGTAATCATTTTAATATCACTATTGTTCGTTTTGGTAAATTTATCGTATTATAGAAAATGGTAATTGCATTAGTAGGTATGTAGTATGCGACTCGATTTGTTATTGGCAAATATTGCTTTTATATTTAACTCCTCCCTACCATCATTTGTGTTCATTCAATACACCTTTCATTGAACTCATCTGTTACACTTTCCATTAGGTAAGACCGAGGGGCATCACACAAGGAAGGAATCATAGAAAAATACGACCAATTGTTTGTTTCCTACTTAGGTTCCTTTAGCCTTACGAAATAACTATTCATAATTTAAATAACCAATAATACCATAGTTTACGTAAGTACAGAGATGACGGAAATTGTTGCTAATGCCCTGACGTCACCGCGGGACGCTACTATGCTAGCTTATCAGTAGATAATTACGGAGGAACCGTCTGCTGGCTAGAGGCTCTGGGCAATTCTATTGAAAGTGTATTTATTATAAACATTACGTTTTACGACTTAATCAGACCAGCTCTAACGATGCTTGTATACTGTATTTGTTTAATAAATGCGTATATTTACTATCATTATACAAACAAAAAATTTGATAATATATATTACCAAATATGAGATTTATTTAGGAGTATTTAATCATTAAATAAACCGGTAAATTCTATTAATCTTATGCCAGTCAGTATTTAATCAGAGGATCCTTATCCAGAGCCCATTCTACTTGCAAACTCTATCATATCTCCACCTTTCTTTATATATATTCTTTATTGTATATATTCTTTTATGTACACCACATAAAAAAACACGACAATAAACATAATACAAAAAAATTCAATTGGTGGTCTTATCGCAATTTGCGATTTCTTCCAGGCAACCTTGGGATGGACTGGACTGAACTAAAAAACGAGGGACTAAAAAACTTTTTTTCTTGTATAAATAGCATTTGTAGTACGAGATAAAAATGTCTCTCTTGAGAGGGGCGGCAAAACTCACTGTTGAAAAATGCTGAAATAATAATTTCTATTGATATTTAACAGAAAATAAAGTATGTATATACCTTAAATTAGTTGACACAACCCTAACGCCTATATGACATAATCTAATATCTACGTCGCTTGGAGGATAACATAATGAATGGGTTCTCAAATTGATTTTTAGATTGGCAAGCATAATAGAAGCTGTAATGTGCGATAACCTTGTCAGATCTCGCCATGACTGATGATAATGTTAATTAAAAGCAACTGTACTATCACAGTACAGTAGGCAGCGCTTGACTAGCCTCACAGCACTATCAGCATACATATTTATTCAAAAGTAGTTCTTGAACTTGGACAATGTTTTTTTTTCGAAGCGAAGAAAAATAACGTTTGAATTAAGCTTGAATTCCTTCCTGATAGTAATTGCAGATTATTTCCATTTAGTCTTGAAACACAGACATTGTCTGGTCGTTCCCTTGCTGCGGCTCGTCGCCCCTGGCCCGGTAATAACGGGTTGGAATGACGGCGTGTGCTCCGTAATGACGTGGATGTATCGCGTGCGCCGTGACTTACTCGGCATTACGCGGGCATCCCGCTGTGGATAATACTAGCTTTCAGGTGTATGCGGCATTTACTAGTAGAGAAAATTGAATAAATACCACACTAAAGCGGTAAGTAATCTATATCTGCAGGGCTAAAAATGCTGGTTTTTTATGAATACTAATATGTTTGAAATTATAAAATTGCTAAGGAAGCTGCTGAGTTCTATTGGTTCCAGAGGTATTGCTAAATGTAGCCTTTTTGCCCCCCTAATTTAAGTTTGATGGTTGATGAATCTTTGAGTTAGGACTTCTAACTAAAAACATCTAATGAAAGCCACAGCATTAAGATAACCGACACTTAGATTTATTCTTATCAAAGCTTTAACACGAAATGCAATAACGCAATCATTCGTTTAGGTGAATGAGAATGTATGCAGCTCATTATATATGTACAACTCATAATCTGTCGAAACTCTATAGTTTTTGTACAATTTTTCCCATTGGGAGCAGTGCAAACTGCTATAAATGGTTTGAGAAACACTTTAGCCTTATTCTCGCTAGTTGGTAGTCGGGCGGAGCACGCTGCCGGCACCAACTCAAGTGCATACGTGGACCATAACTGTGACATCTATAAATATTTAGTCTATGACCGTGGTAAACCAGTAAAAATACTTGGCATTTTATGGTGTCTGATGGTTGTTTGTTTTTCTAACTAATATGACTAATCAGAAAATCGACGACTCAATAATACATACATACACTCACGGCTTTTTCCCATAGGGGTAGGCAGAAACTATGGACTGCCACTTGCTACGACTCTTGCATATCTCTTTCGCTTCTTCCACTTTCATACATCTTTTCATACACACGCGCCGGTTGCGAGTACTACGCACCTGACCTTTTTGGAGAACCTTGCCGATAAGATCGGTGTACGTCCTTCTAGGGCGACCTCTCCCGACGCTGCCACTAACATTCGCCTTATAAATTCCATTCGTTAATCGTCTTTCATTCATTCTCTCGACATGCCCAAACCATCTTAGCTTCATATTCCTTTCAATACATGTCACTATATTATCTTTCAGTCCGCAACGTTGTCTTATCACACTTTTTCTCAGTCTCTCATTCCTAGTTACACCTCACATACTACGCAAGGAACGCATTTCAACAGCATTTATTCTACTTTCATGTCTCTTCTGCCATACCCAACATTCACTTCCATAGATAAGTGTCAATAATCCCTATGTTTTTATCAATTGAACTAATTTGCCTGGTAGTCTTGGTGTCTCCTACGAAATTGTTAACTGGAGTACGAGATATTCTGAACTCATAGATACGAAAAATTCACACCATACTGAAGTTTTCCGTTGTAAATAAATATGTTATTTCATAATTGGCAACGATTTAAAAGCTTGATGGCTTGAAGTACTTCCTGACGTAAAGTCAGAACAGATTTTTTATGTTTTAAGTATTGTGGTGGATTGTGTTAAATATAAACTGCATATTCAACAAAAATAAAAACGTTCCTGCTGCCAATATATCGATAACTCGTATATTATTATGTTAGAGGGGAGGTTATAATAAAAATGCAAGTAATCGCGTCATGTGCGGACGTGGCGGCAGATTGATGACTCGCGGCCCCCGCGATGTAATTACACGTCAACAATAGGGCTGCCACGCTCAAGTTTCATACCATTTCTTTCATCACCATGAATGCAAAAAAGGCGTTAATATTAAAAACTTATGGTTCACCTTCGTGGTTTTCTTTTTCATTTCACCGAATCACAGTAATAAGTTTTGTAGAGCAACAGGAGTACAGACTTGACAGGCTAATTTGAATTGTAACAGGTACGAATACCTACGATATTCACATAATTTTAGTTCCTCGTACAACGTGTTGATGTGAACTGTAAATTGCCGATCCGATAGATATATCTATATCTCAATCTTTCTTTATATCAATGGCCCAATATACAAGAGACAGAAAGGTTGGCAATGGTTTAATGGTTCAGTGATGCTCACTACCACAAAACCGGAAACCGAAACAGTCGATTTTGCATTGTGCCCATATTATTATTGGGCTCGACGGGTTGAAAAATCACCATTTTCCAACATCAAATATTCTTCTATTTCAAATAACACATATTTCTAATTATTCTTGTTTTTTTTTAACTTTGATTATAAATGGGACAGCCCTACGCTAACTGCGGACAGCTGACGTCGTAAGTTGTGCTTTTGTTAAGTTATAGCAATATCACTTAATGGAGCTCGACGCACCATTCAGTTCAGATAAGATATGTGACGGCTTTTATACTTAGCCTATGGTTAAGCTTAGATGATCACTTGTATGAGCTAAAACTCACTGTTGAATATAAGGATTTATATAAATATTATTCAATGTAGACCTGTATTGTAACCAGATGCATACCAGAATGGGATAATATACTGAAAATGAATCAATTAATTACCACGATTCTTCATTGAGTCGTCGCCGTCGTGTCGGTTTCTTTCTGCTTTAATTAACCACTTAATAATGCAGATTATTTACATTAATTATAATGTAAAACAATCTATAAGGGTATAACTACACTAAAGCAATTATATAAAAAATATTTATAAAGTTGTAAAGTGGTGTACAGAAAGAAAATATAATTTTAACAAGTAAAATCTAAAATTAAACTCTAACAAAAAACTTAGATTGTATATCCTAAAAATATGTATCCTAAAATAGTGTGTGTACGTGTGTATGCGTGTGAACTCACATTGACGATGCTTGCAGCAATAATTCAATGTCATCATAGAACCACAATGTTGTCGCAAAAATATCCTACGATTAACTCGAAAGCGAAATTATTAGATATTTTATGATAACTCGTTTGTAAATCGTGAAATGATATGCTATAAAAAAACTGTTTTTAAATTTAAAAATATGTATCGATAACATATATGATATTACTCGTAACATAACGACTACCGGAACCAATAGATATCTAATGACTCTACATTTCCATCCGTGCTAAATACACATCTAATACTACACTATGTTTAAATACCAATATTAGACATGATTTTGGTCTCTGATTTTGTATATTGGAATGTCGTTCTTACACGATTAGTTTTATAAGTTAGTTAGTGACCTTAAGGTGAAGAACCAGTGGAAAGCTCCAAGGGAACCCTTTTTAAGATCAACGGGTGGAATTCAAAACGGCTATCGATTGTGAGCAGGCACGACGTCCGACTATGTCGTAACTTTGGCTGAATAAAATGATAATGGAACAATCATGTTCTTAAGCACTTAATTGAGCCTTGTTCCAAGCAATAAGAAATAAAAGCGTAGATTAAATTGGCGACAACGTATACATATCTAGGGTGATTAGGGCGTAAACAGCTACAAAAACGGATGGTGTTATTTTACGCCCTTTTGACGATGACGATGTTGCGGTCAGCTTCCAATCTAACAAGATGCGATTGAATATCAGTATTTTATACATCAGACCTCCGCAACCCAATTTCTAGGCATCCGGGTCCGACGGCTTTATGTGCTTTCCAATGCACGAAAGGCTCTCGATGTGTTAAGAATGATCACCCATCTGTAGACTGATTGCGGCGGGCGCAGCTTAACTTTGCAGATGGGTTGTACATCCACGAGCCCCTGAACTTACCACCATACATTACATAGACGGCTTGGATCGCATACGAATACACCCTAAGTCGTTCTCAATGCCTGGAATAACGTGGATACGTCTTTTTTTAACGTTGACTCATTTAAATAGTCGATTACTGCAACTATCATAGGTATCGACATAAGATACTGAGCGCCATATTAAATTGCAATAAAAGTAAAGATAAGAGCATTATGACTACGCAATAGAAATAAAAATACAAGTCTTTTTATACACTCATAATTTAAGATTAATTATTAAGTATTTATGTAAAATATTTTTAAATTTATTCAGTTTTCTAGACTTAACCATTTGGTTTACTTTTCGTGTAAAGTAGGCAATATTAATAAGGGAATGGTATAGCCGAGTATGGTGATGTTTGAGTCATGGAACAACATCTGTGGCTCCAAATGCTAATGACGTGTATAATTCACGAGATTGGCTACATGGAGGAATGTACCACTGGGCATATAAGTACTTGAATAAAATGATGTTAGGGTTGATTCTGAAAGCTGGATAGCACCATATTATTTACATTGTACATACATATCCACATACTTACATACTCGTACATATGCTCAAGTTGAACTTGCACCCGTAGTGGCCGTAGTACAATGGGCTGTCAACGTTTTACGGTTAGATTGGTTTCCGATGAGCAGGAAGCACTCGATGCGTAACCCGCCTTAGTTTTATTATTTTATTATAAGCACTCAAACTGTTATTTATCACAAAACTATAATCTGCTCAATATTTGCATAAATAAACAATTTAAAACTTATGTGCACGAAGGTTCATAAAAAACCTGTTTTATATAAGCCTCAGCTAGTAAATAATATAATGTATAGTAGGTATAGATATAAAAGCGTTTTCCTATGAATTTATTTGAATTAATGCTCGTAGTAAATCTTAGGGGTATAAATATTGCCTAACACCAATTTATAGATTATTTTCATGGGAACATTTGAATGTTAGACATCTTATATTATCCAATTTATCGAAATGGAACATGCTATTATCTCTAATAGAATGCCTGACGACCCGAATTAGTACAGTCATCAGACTTTTTTTTGCCCTTTGAAGCAAATCATTCTAATTTTACGAAGGAAAACGTTACTAATCTAATTTTAGTTTTTGGTTTATAACACAATCGGAAATAGGCTCTCAAATATAAATTATACAATTAATAATTGTTGTTGGTTGGTTAGTAGTTAAACGTCAATTAGCTGCTGTAACCAAGGACTTCACTGTTTACGGGTTAATATTGTTTATTGGTACACCAGAGACCACACAAGCTTATACCGCTATGAAATAGCTTATTTACAATATTATGTTTTTCCATAGTACGTGATGTGTAATTGATGCCGTGTCGCAAGCGTGCGCGGGCGCTTGCGTCACCCTCGTAAATCATCCCACAACAGCCGCCATGTTTATTGCATGAAACACTCGATAAGTAAGGATTAAGTTCTTTCTCGCGTCGCCGAGACATCCGCGAGATGCATCGGTTTTGTTACTTTCTCAGTTTCTCAGAGCAACAGAAATGGGGAATGGAAGGCGCCAGCTATAAACCGGGAAATAAATTGCCGATGTCAAGCTAAATAAAATCGTTTATTTATGGTAAAGAAGCTGATATTCTTTACATTGTACTTTACATACAGAACTTGTAATGCCAGAGGTTAGTGCAGTGATAGCCTAGTGATATGACCATTGGGCTGCCAAATCAAAAGTCTTGAGTTCGAATTCAAGGCACGTACCGCTGACTTTTCGAAGTCCTGTGCGTATTAATAAATTAATTATCACGCGCTTAAACGGTGGAACTATGGTTAAGCCGCCAACTCGCAGTAGTCTAGCGGTGGACTATAGCCTCATCCCTTTCGTTCTGAGAGATGTTTACACATTTCTGAACTACGTCGCCCCAGATATCAGCATGCGGTCTATCGGAACGGAATAATTCCGAACGTTATCAAGAGAAATTATTCAAAAGTGCGCCGGTGCAAACCGGTCCGTAGCAAAGTTGCCGCGGACAAGAAAGTTATTTTTTATTTTTTTGTGAGTGTTTCTTGGGCCCTGTGCTGTTAGGATGATACCCAAATGTGGTTTCAAGATTCCTCGCTGTTCATATTACTATTAAGAAATTATTTGATTGCCCCAGATTGGACATGCGTCTAGTTTCCTAAGTTCAATTTCCAGGTCTTTCAAGGACTTATGTGTTTACAGTGGTCAGTAATTCTTGAAATATAAGTGCAACTATGCCTTCGGGCACTACAGATGTGCACATCATATTCGCACTTCTTTTCGCTGAGTAGGTACGTTGACAGCGACATGATAAAATGTGATTACCACCATCCTTGTCCCTTCATGTAGTGCCCCGGATCCTTGCCAACGATTGCGTGCATCATGAAATAAATCACCATCCCGGGTTATTCTACACCTTCATGACTCATGAGTCAGCCGCCAAGTTGAAGATCATTTACCAGCCTCTGACACATATTGTTGAATGTAGATTTACTATAACTTCGTAAATCGTATTAAAGTCATGAATAATTCAAATAAATTATATTGCCAATATTGTTAGTGAGTAGCCGATAACTACAAGGGTCGTACGGCTTTTGGGACCGGGACCACGGTCCAGGATTCCCCTTTATATGAAATTATTATTTTTGAGTGGTTTTATGGGACCACAAATAAAATAAACAAAGATATGTCTTGGGAAAGTACGGTGAACCAAAAAACTTTGAAGTTGTACAAATAAAACTATTTTTATAAGACGTTAAAATATTTTTTTATCGCTACAACTATTCTTTTATAAGTGCAACTTAACAATACCTATTAACCTTTATTTTGGACCGGTAGTGATAATTCGGTGTATTCCACTAGAGATAAGTCAGTATGTATGAATATTAAATTTTAGAATATGGTATCTTTTTACGTATATGTTAACCTGGTACTTCAGTTGTGTGTTCATTTGAACCAGAGATAATAACTGAATTGGTTCACGTTCAAATTCAAGTTATTTTTATGTTTATGATGACCTGGTACTTCAGCTACATGAGCTGGATGCTATTTGTTCATAATACTTATTTATCAACTAACAAGTAGGATACACCAATTGTTGATCAAAATGTATATCAATCAGCCTTTTTTGTTAACTGTACTTTAACTTCTTTTTTCTTGTGGTCCCAAAATACCACTTAAAAATAATAATTGCATTTAAAGGGGAATCCTGGACCGCGGTCCCGGTCCCAAAAGCCCCACGACCCAACTACAAAACAATTGAGCATATTCCGTATTAGGAGTTAGGACTTGTGGGTGTTTGCAAACGTTTAATCGACTCAGTTGGTTTTGATGAAGTAAGACTTGCTGATTTAGTCGATATTATAGTTTACTACTAGATTAAATACAAAGATTAACTTGTGTGGTTTACGGGTAGTTGAATTATTATAAACTTAACAGTTCTTAGTTTGTTGTGCTGATAGTTAGATTGGTTACCCAGCTAAGTATTGTTTACCGTCTACATTACTGGTTGGGGATTCAATCTCACACAGAATACATATTCATTTTAGATATTTAGATTAAGATAAATGTGTGTCATCTTTGGTACAATATATAGGTATACCTACACACTGTTTTACCAGGTAAGTAGTTTACTTTTGACACCAATTAAGTAAAGTTTGTATACATCTCTGAGCATTACCCTTGAACGTAGTTGTTATCGCAGCCTTCGTTCAACGTCCAATGTCATTGATAATGGGAGGAAGTGTGGCCCATAGAGCATGCAGTCAGTTAATTACCGGGGCGAGCAGCGACATCGCCGTCGCCACCGTCCGGAGGAACATCGGTGACGCTCCAGCGACTTAATACTGCTATAAATCGTTTCCACCTTACATTTCCTTTGTTTATTACTCTTCCTTATAGATATTGACGCATTGTCGGGCTTGAAGACATAAATGATTGCATTGATGACTGATCGCTATTTTCTGCTACAATATACCTATTTATAAGCCATAATGACTGAAAACGTTGCAGTTCAGTCTCTTGAATAACTTGGTGCGATCCTTTCGTAGCCCTACTAAAATTGCAGTAGCAAACATATTTGCTGTTGGTTTTCAAATATCATTTTCAATAAACAAATAAAATTTTAATTCGGTTAATTCAGAGACTGAAATCATGCAATATTATGAATATGATAGACGTGTACGTTTATTGTTACCACAAAAGGTTGTAGACCACTTTCCCTATTTTATTTATCATGTTTTTAAGTAATACGAGGGACAAAATGAATCAATCGTATTTGGATACATCACAAAAACATTGCCCGTGAAGCAAACTACGATTTACTACAAGAAACAATACAATCTTAGAAACTTTAATAAACGCTCAGCAAAACGTTAAGTTTAAACTTTATTGGAACTAAAACATGTAACGAATGTGACTTAGTATGAAGTGAGTGAAGAACCTATCGTCGAGCATTTCTGTTTCCTGTATTGAGCATTCACATTTCGTTTTTACAAGAATTGTTGCTGTCATCTCAAATCGAGTGTGCAGCGAACAATCCTACTTCTCTAGTAAAAACCTTACCTAACTCGAACCGTTTCAAGAGTAGTGATAAATCGTTATTCTGTGTATACATAAGCTTAGACATGCTGCTTTGTCTTTTAAACTCACACAAGTAACGTGTTGTGTGAGTTTAAAAAAGGTGGTCAATGTTATGCTTAATTCCGATTTTTTTATGAATGAAATTTATAGAGCGAAGAGCTACTTGGCCTACTGTCAATATGACTACTTCAAATTAAAGTAAGATCTCGATCTTTTTATGGCGGTGAACATTAAGCTCCCTGGTGATAACACCAATATACCACTGCAACACAATCTTAGAAATCAGCTCCATTTCTACGCACATTCCTAGTTATTTTCAAGAAATAGTTGTAGTATCAGTCGATCACAATTGTCAAGCGCATGATTGCGACTTCGCTGTCGCGACGCGGCGGGGGCCACAGTCGGTCGCGACTACATTCTGCGCTGGCGCACGACCAATCGATGAGGTATGCACTTTATGATACCACTATTGTTATGCAAAAAGTTACCTCAAAGTGAGGTAAGTAGGTATATTGAATTGAAATATCTCAATATTTCGCTTTTGTGTGTTTTGTGAAGTTTATATTTGAATAGTTTATCGAAATTGTCAAGAACCCAACTGAAACTAATAAAACCGTCTGAACAGAATATTGTAATAAGTACTTTATCATTTGCCAAGATGTCAAACGACAACACGTTAATTAGAAAGCTAATATTTTCACCGCATACCTAGTAGCATTCCCAGTTCAATCTGAGCTTGCCTTACATTAGTTTTTCTGTATAATGAGACATCAGCTTATACAGAAAATGTATAGCTTGATCTGTAACCGTCCGTATACTTGCCCTTAATTAATTAGACAGGATGCCATCAGATCTTGCTAATTGCCCCTCAGACGTATAACACTGTTGATTTCACAACGTAAGCCTTAAGCATATGTTGAGTGTATATTACAGATTGTACTTGTATAGCTGCAGTTAGTACCGGTTAATCGATTAAGTAGGCAACAGCTAAGGAGCCCTGAGCCCCAAAACATTTTTTAATACATACTTTCATCGAAAAGACATCTTTGATAATTAAACCGACCAAAATAAACAGATTTCAGTGTGAAACATAACATAACATACCCTCACGCCTGTATTCCCCGGAGGGTTAGGCAGAGGTGTACTTAATGTACACCCACAGTTCGCCGGTATGTTTGGGTCCCATGTAACAGGAGGCGAGCCTATTGTCATTCACCGGGCACAAATCCAGACTCCGAGCTGCTACTAAAAATTTCATAGAAAAACTCACTAACACTTAGCTCGACCTGGGGATCGAACCCAAGACCTCTAGCGTAGCAGTCGCGATGGGACCACTAGAACAACGAGGCAGTCTCGAACTCAACGAGGCACTTAAGAAAAAATTTCAGTGTGAAAATTTTTCTTAAGTGCCTTCAGTGCCTTCCTGCTGCTGCTACCTACTGACTTCTAATCTAGCGTCAATCTTATTGGCGTCGGTCTTTTTGGGCGCTGGTATATAAGCGTCAATCCTATAGTCACTACTCAATATCTCTCATAATCTCTCAAGTCATCGGACTTATTCACATCAGTGTTATGGACATCAGTGTTATAAGAGTCAATCTTATGGGCGTCGGTGTTGTTAAAGGCGTCGTTTTATGGGCATCGGTGTTATAGGCTTCGGTATTATGGGCGTCCGTCGGTCTTATTCACGACAGCGTTGTAAGCATAGGTCTAACGGGCCATTGCCAATAACATTGACGCCAATTACACCCATGCCAATAACTCCGGCGCCAATAGCATCGACGCCAACAACACCGACGCCAATAACGCCGATACTAATATCACCGATCCCTATTAGACCGAAGTCCATAAGAATAACTCCCATAAGACCGACGCCCATAAGATTAACTCCTATAAGACCGACGCCTAAAGTGCGGACAACAGCTATCTATAATTATAAGCTTGATTTATCGGACATTTCATCTTCTATGCACAACTTGGACAACCCACCTCTGCTGACTAACTGCTATGCTGGGCGTTGATGTATCAAGGCCCATCTTTCTACTTTGTGTCATCAAAATTAAAGCTCTCATAAGATCAAAACGGAGTTCAAGTTTAAAGCTGAGTTTCCTACCAGAATATACAATTACCTAAGTCCTTTAGTTAACAACCCACTTTAAGTCATTGCACTTGTTACCACATTATCAGTCAAGTGCGCCGCTGCCCGGTGGCGGTGCCGGGCGGAGCGTGACGGCCAGTGGGACAGGTGCGCAGGCGCACAGGGCGGAGGGCGCACGCATCAACCGTGTCACTACGTTCCCATGCACCTAAGACCCGAGGTCGCATGTGGAAGATAGTTCAACGTCATAGACAGGTAGAGACAGTATTGAAAAACAAAATAGGTAATAAAGAACAGGATGTAGACTGGCTCATAATTATGTTGATGTATGACAATTTAGTTCTTTTTTAAACTTTAAACTAAAATAAAAAGACTTTTGTTACACTAAAATTATTATACACCACAGAAAAATCATGCTAAACTAGCTAAAAATATGTTTTCCTTATATCTAATCCCTTGTTGTTCTATAGGCGACTTAACCATGTGTTAAATCATCAACTTTTCTCACAACGTTAGAAATAAAGACCTTACAGTGCCATGAATCCCACGAGGGTGTGGTCAGGCGCACATTGTCAACTATGACGGCGAACTGAGCGCATGCGTGTCGTAGGTACGACGTGAGAACTGATGAGTCATCGATCATTCAACCGTCTTCATGAACGGAGCTGGGATTATTATAAATAAGGGAATAAAATTACTTGAAGTATAATTTTATCATCATTACATACAACCAAAATAATTAGAGCATTCATTCAATCGAGCGAACTGCTAAGTTCTAATAGATAGAAGCTCTAATAGATAATAGTCTAACAGAACTAAGTAGCGGAAAAAATATTTTTACAGTACACTTCTATTTGAAAGCCTTGCACCGTAAGGAATTTGTTACAGACGTCGTGATTGGCACCACTCCCTAGGCACGTTCAAGAATGGTCAGATACACGTGTTCATTAGAAACTTCATAATTATTTCATACAACGAGACGACAGCTGGCAAAACATTCATTCAAAGACACTGTTATTTACATTCTTGTTTTAATCTATGTCCTCTTTGGCAATCTCTCCAAAACTACTAAATCTATAAATTCTCGGTACATATATAACATACCATTACGCCTGTATTTCCCTAAGGGTTAGGCAGAAGTGTACTAATGAATACGTACACTTTGCAGGTATATGTAGACTGCCATTAACGGGGCATAAATCCAGACACAGAGCTGCTACTGAAAATTTGATAGCAAAACTCAATAACACTTTCCTCGACCTGGGAATCGAACCCAGGATCTCTAACCTAGCAGTCGCGGTTAAGACCACTATACTAATAATTAAATGGTCAGTCAGACAATTGTTCGGAAAAATTATCATAATGGTTGATCTTTGCATATAAGAACCGAACAATATTAGAGTTTCAACATTTCCAGGTGAGCACTTCTCTCTAATACGATAATAAGCTGTCAAATGCTTCATTTCGCTGTGGAATGTCGCAAAACTTTCGTTTCCGATCAACGTTAGCACTTTCCTCCACCTGCAGTCATCATCCGCTCCACTGGAACCGAACAAGGTAATCTAACCACTTAAGGTCACCTGGTTAGTGAGTTAACAAAACCAAGTGATGATTGCTAGAGGTTCAATTGACTAAATAATTAGGTTTAGTAATATAAACTATTAAATGAGGAAGGGTATACTATAAATCTTACCGATAATTATTGTCATTTCCTTTACAATAAAAAGTTATGTATGCATGTTTTAAATGACTACCTAATTATCAAGTCTAGATAAAAGCAAGACAATTTTCTAGTACAGACTATTATGTGTACCGAGTTTTTATTTTTTCTAGAAATCTTTAATAGGAACTACTTAGCTAGTTATCTTCATCGTTAGCTATAATGTGAGCGGAACAAACGCAGCAAAAAGTTAAAGCGTCCACTATGTATCAGCATTGCAGTGGCTGCAGGAGTGGGTGACGTCACGGACGCTAATGAGCGCGGATGCCGCGCGTGCGCACCGCTCTCACGTCGCGCATGCGTACGCGCCGCTGTGTTAGGCCGCCTACAGACGCGCTCAGAGTCCACAAATTAAGTTAGTAGCAAAATTTAAATCTTAAATATATTTTTTGTCGGTTTGTATCAATTCTCAATCAATTTAAATTTTCTTCCTTTTTCAATTTAATTATATGCATGCAATGTAAGAATTATGCAGTATGATGTGAAACAAAAATACATACCTATATCGAGATAAAAAATTGCCTTCCAAAATAATAAACATGTTAGAATCTAGATTGACACGGGATGAAAGAGCTGACCTGTCCCGAGCAGACAGCATCCGTTAACGAGCATGGCGTGTGTATCATGCTATCATGGTATAAACATTAGCCACAAGGCGAGGCCGGGGTGTATTGTAACTGTGAAAAGTTATACCTAGAAAAACAATGTTTATGGTGTTGAAGACACTCCCTAAAATTGATACTTTTCAGACTAAAGTAGGTATATCAGTATTAGGACAATATGTTTGAAGAAGACACCAAATTAGATCGCAGAATTTTACCATGAATGTGAAAAAGAAAAATAATCCCAGATGCATAAGCTTTCCACGTAGCTTTTCTTGTACCCGTCGCGCGTCGGTATTCCGTTTACGCATACTCTTATAAACTTATGCGGTACCATGAGACACTTAAAGGTTTATAGGTATGTTACCGAATTGATCCAATCCAATCAATAAATCCAATTTAATGACTTCCAACATGTGACTGTGTGCTTATGATCGTTTGTGCCCAGCCTTAATGTATTTTATAATCAAAATATTTTTTTAGGTGATTAGTATTGTTTGGCAAAATTGATGGTGCTGTCAAATTTAATGGTTTAGTAAAACTTTTTTTTTTGGTATAACTGTTTCGGAATTTGCCTGTTATGGAAAGACTGGCTTTGCTATGTATTTAACTGATGACCAAATCACGACTTTCCTGGTAATTCTATTTCCATTATCTTTCCGCTTAATGAATGAACATAATATTTAATGCATCATATTTAATCAATACACTACGGACTCAACTAGGTACCTATTGAAGCCATGCTATGGATGTTCCTGAGTTTTTAAAGTAACTTTAAATGATTTATCGTAAGTTAGGAAGAGAGGAGTAGACAATTAAAAGTTTTTTGATTAAATGTACACACTCAGCGCTAATTTGTTGAGTGTGTACCAGTGGCGTAGCGTGGGGGGGCGGCGGGTGTGGTCCGCACCGGGCGGCACTTTGGAGGGGGCGGCATTTCACGGGTGGTACAAAAAAATGTTTTTTTTTTTATGTGAGAACATTTGTTTACTTTTCAGTTTAGTTTAATCATGTCCTAATTTTTTTGTTATTCATCAGTGGCGGATTTAGCGATTTGCCGCCAGTAGGCTATACAAATACTGCCGCCCCTACTGACCTCTGCAATTTAATACTGTAGTACACAATTTATTACATTTTCTTTGTTGTTCTTCAATTTTGCCTTCCTTTAACCACTTTTTCCTTATGATTGTAAATAGGGAATCAATATGTCAGTTCCTAATTTATTTAAACAACCGAGGATTTATTGAACGATTAGGTAGGTACACAAGAAATAGTTTTGGGTCTCATTCTGAGTTGTGAAAAGCAAAAAAGATGGGGTATGGTATGCTTTAATACAGCGATGGCCGACCGCATATTAGACCGAAAGAACAGATTACATTTTTTTTTTTGTCTTAAAAAAAGTATAGTTACACCTCATTTTATTAGATCCACTCGCAATTTAGTCAACGTCTAATGTGTTACACCTCATAAATATTTTTACCCGACTGCGCCAGAAGGAGGGTTATTTAAAATCATATCTCACTTATTTTTGTGAAGGAAAAATTCGACTGCGGACAGGATTCGAACATGCGTCTTCTTCACAGACTTTAAAAAAAAACGGATATTTTGACGTGAGAATTTTCGATTGAAAATAAGGCTACTTTTTCGATATTAAGTCAAAATAAGAAAAAAAACACAGTGTGTTTGGTACATAAGAACCAAATACAACACTAAATAAAACACTTAAAAAGGGAAAAGTTTTGTTGGTTTCACTAACGGTGCTTGATATGTAGGTAACTGGCACTCCCTAATCCTTGATTCCCAAATAAAAAGGATCGTATTCCGATAACAATCCCAAATCATACAATAATTTCCATTATTTAAGTGAGGTTTGTTTTAAAAAAATGTGGTGAAACAACAATTACACGTTGATTAAATTGTGAATACACTCGCACTAATAACATTTAGGTATATTTTTTTTTTTATTCAGTAAGATGTCATTTATTTTCCAAAACTTGCCGCCCCCTCAAATCTACCGCCCTAGGCTCCAGTCTACTCAGCCTATTGGTAAATCCGCGACTGTTATTCATTTAAAAAATGAAAGGGCGGCAAATTCGCGATCCGCACCGGGTGCTAGTGACCCATGCTACGCCACTGGTGTGTACCTTGATATTACACGGAAGGTGACGAAAGCTCGTGTATTCATGAGGTTTAAAATAATGATAATTTCATTTCAACTTTGACTCTTTGTGAACTTTTATGCTTATTTCACGTAAATCTTTATTGATAGTCAGAAGCCCGGAAAGCTTGATAACTATGTAGTTGTCTAAAAAATGAGTTGTGGAGGTGCGATAGCCGTCACTCCACGAAAAATATCAACAACGACAGTAATTAGCGTTGGATTAGTGAGTAGGTATCTACTTACTTCATTATTGAAACGTCTATCTAAGACGATTCAAACTGAAGCAAGCAATCTAGAAGCTATTAAATATATGTAAAGCCGTGGAAAGGCAATGTCGCCAGTGACCGCTTATACCATGGTGCCCTAGGATTATCGCTCCTCGTTTCCGCCTCAAAGACATTCAACAAGATGATTATTATTACATGTTGCAGGTTTATGCCTAGTTATTTGATATGGTTTGTGAATATAGCCTGCTCGTATATTATGGATAACCAAGTCAGATTAAAACTGATGTACTTGTGTTTTGAACTAAATCATATCATTGAAATTGGTAGAAATCGATGATGTCCACTCATTATCACAAACTATTGTCTGTTCTAGGAATAAAATCTTCATACCCTCCCGAGTAAACTCTCTGTTGAATAGATATAGCAATAAAAAAGTCTAGTCTTACGCGACTCACTACAGTTTTTTTCTTGTTTCCTTATAATTCGACCAGCGAAACCCTCCTAGCGTGGCAAGGGGTAATTGCAAGTCGTGACCGCGAGCGTGGGAATAGTCGGCCAGTCGGATTCATATCGATAAATATTGCTTATAAATATGCAATAGAAAACATTTTAAAAATCATAAAAGAAACGTTCACACCTCAAGAAATAAATTTCAAAATACAAAAAAGGGTATACATAATTCAAATTTGTTATTCCAAAAAAGATTTGTTGCAAATAAATTGCCAGCATCAGCATATCGGGTTACTGACCTCCCTGCTTTGAATATTTTAGAAAAAGTTTGGAACACAAAGGGTTGTTTTAGAAATAGTCTTGCATTGTGCTTACCCCTGTTTCTGTTGGGCATGAGTGATACAAATGGGCCGACGCCATTGTGGGCCCTCGGCCCGACCGGCTTGGAACCAAACCTGTTCTGAATTAAACATTTCTAACGCAATTCGTCGGGAAATGTTATTTTTTATTGAAGTAACATCATTTATATATGTCAGAAGAGCTTTTTTAGGAACCATTCGTTTCATTTTAATGATGCCTGTGTCGAAATGTTTCAATTACGGCAATTTATAGAATGTCAAGCTACTCACCGATGTAAAAATGTAAAATATAGGATATTTTTTCTGAAAGTACCTACTATATTAATATATAATAATAATATTTAGGTTAATATTGACTGTAGGTACTTAACAATGGAACTTGAAAAGGTATTGAGTTTCGTTTTTAGTGTACAGTGTTTCGGTTTAAAGACATTTATTTCTCAAAAAACGAGAACATTAATTTACAGTTCACTTACATATTAGGAAATGTACAAACATATGAGTAAGTAGGTATCTCTGTGATCGATAACATAAATTAATCTTATGGTGACATTTTCTTTTGTGTTAGTATTTTTTCCTATCATAACTTTCGACCCTTAAGACCCATTTTGAATTTAAGGAACCTATCACATTTGTGCTTAGAAATAAGGTCAGCAATTACCAAACTTTAGTTGGGTACTTCTATGGGTTACGCAATGAGCCAAGCTTGTCTAAAATAGAAGCCATGCAAGCACTTTTATATCGCCTATCATCAGATTAACAATGTTTTTAAACACCCTAAGCAAAAGAGTAAAAGCTCAACTCGCAAAATGTTTGTATACTCAAAACAATTTTATACGCAATGCACTTCACTCAACCGATTATTATTCAACTCAATTCACAAGCTCCCCTATCATTTCATTCGCAATATTGCGTCTGTATCCATTGATGTATTATGTACATGTAGAGTGGAGACGAAACCCATATGCGAGATTAGTTTAAAAGATGCAATTCATGGATTTATCATATTTATATAAATAAAAACTTAACAAATACTTATTTATTATTAGTAGAAGTCCAAGATACTAAGAAAGCCTTTTCTCCAAGTGCACTACTTAAATGAAGTAATATATTTTCTGATAAAATGCAAAAATATTCTTTACTGTCGCTGTTCAATAGCACCTAATACTTCAATGAACGAGGCATTCTCTATACATAATCATTGGAAACGCATCATAACTCAACGTGTGCTTGACATGTCGCAAAACGATCGAGTTCTATTGTCAGAGCACTCAATCATGCGCATGTGCGGGAGCCACATAACAGGGTGCTCTCAATAACATGTGTATTGCCGTTCAATAAATGCGTAGGTAATAGTTCGGGGGAACTCTGAATGAATGTCGGATGTGGTGTAAAGTGAAAGCGACGTAGATAACAATTGCACGGTAAAGTATTTGGAGTTAGTTTATAGGCTTATACATATATCTTAATACAGTACTCAAATAGCAGTCGCGAATTAGCGATGTAGGTACATCACAGAAACTACTTAAATAGGTTTCCGTCCGAAACGGTCAACAACAAGACATCCGCGACTGCTGCAATCGTTTGAGATCTAACCCCGCGTTTCCACTGATGACAAAACGTCGCTGATACTCCAATACCGCGTAACTAACACATTGCTGTAAGGCTCAATTTTCAACCATTTTTAATATTATGTAAATCATAGTTATTGGCGTATCAGCGACGAAAACATGTTGCAAACAGCTACCTAACCCACTCACTCTTTAAGAGTTAGATAGATGTTTGCAACATGTTTCGTTGTCTGTGGAAACGCGGTGTAATGAAAACATAAGACAGACAAAAAGGCTGACACAATTTTAGCTTTAAGTAATTTGTTTTTTTTTTTTTTTGTAAATACGCATTTATTTAGTCGCTACGTCCTATGTCTCGCGCCACAGCACGCAACTGCATCTCCACAATACATGTGTTACCGTGTTTATATCGGTAGTAAACGTCAATCTAACGCGATTGTAGCGCGGAGGTGCGTTACGATCGCATTGTTAGTTGACTTGCACCCCGCCTGGTACCTGGTACCTGGTACCTGGTACCCGGTGCGCGGTGTGCCGGAGACAATGATTTGCGATTATATCCCCGTGATAATATATAGTGCACCTATATTTGATTTATACTTTGACAACTGTTGATAGTTGTTATATTCTTATCAGCCATTATTCTTTTGTGTGTATAGTCACCTTTATAGCATTTATAGACCAAAGTTAGTTACACGGATACACACAACAAATCCAGGTGTGATCATTACATATTCTGTACTGAAGCCCCCTACACCCATTCTTTCAGTGGTGAAGAGATCTGATCTGTGAAATATCTGCTGTCTCATCTATTTTAGTGATCGCCAGCACGTCCTAGGGTTTAATTCCCAGGTCAAGTGATAATGGGGTTTATAAAATTTTCAGTATCAGTTGCGGATCAGTAGCAGTCTCAAATTATACCAGTGAACTACGAGTGTATGCCAGCATACCCTTCGCTGATATAGGCGTGATAGTATGCTGATACTATGCATATATTGCAATGACGACATTAACATAAATACAGTGACTACGGATCAGGGCGCTGCTCGTAACCGTAAATCTCAACAACAAAGGATACAAACAACTATTATTTCCGGCACCTATCCAAATACAATTGATTGGAAGAAAGAGCTATTGTTGCTGCAACACTCGACAAACAAACACACAAACGAACAAACTGGGGAAATCGATGGAAAGTAATCGGATCTTGTGCAAGCGACGCGTGCGCTGGACGGCTCTATTGTTGCCGCACAATGGTGGTTTACCGCAACCATGCGGTAATAGGGTTATGATAAATAGCCAAATTAAATGCGAAATAGTCCAAGCGGATATTAGTGTTAATCTATATTCTATGGCTAATTAAACTACCGTAACCCCATTACCAACTTATTTTCGGGTAAAAGCCCGAGAATAAATTAATATTTAAAATAATATTTGGTTATCACATTGGTCATTAACAGAAAAGGCAAAATCATCGAAAATACATTTACACGAAGTTTTGTAAATGTAGCTAAGTATTCCATAAGTAAATACCTTAGATAACTTACATCCGTTTAAAATAGTTCTTTCGAGCATATTGCAGTTCTATAAAAATATTTTGTTTTTATTTATTGGTTGTGAGTTTGAGACGTTACTGTATCAACAGATATGCTTTTTTAAGGCTTTTTTTTTATAAATAATTTTGTTTAGTGGACATATTGAACAAGTTGTGGGATAATTATAATTAGTTTCTTTAATAATGAAGTTCCCCGTGTGGCTCCGGGTAGTAGAATGAGCCACCCCTTTTCTTCCCGTGGGTGTCGTAAGAGGCGACTAAGGGACAATGAACTGTGGGCTATTATGAACACCGGCCCCAGCCCCGGCTGATGGCGGTATAACCCAGCTTTGCTGGACACAGCTAAATGGTTTGGTCATTGACAGGCAGCAGTGTCAATGGTACGAAAAGCTGTGTCCCTGCGATCGCCAATCCGCATGCCCCGCGTGGCGATTATGGGCATATCCCCCTTATGAGCAGAGCAAGGAAAAATCGGCCCCCAGTTCCCGGTAGCCCTGCTATTCCTGACCAAGGCGGCGGTCACGGTAACGGCAGGGCGGGGGGTGCTAGGAATCCCCGGGTTACGAAAGGCCGCCCATCCCACCTGACCCTGGCTACGTATAACGGACGCACTCTGAGGCTTGAAGAACATCTAGCACAGTTGGAAGTGGAGCTGGAGAACATAAGGTGGCATATTTTGGGGTTGAGTGAAGTCCGAAGAGAGGGAGAGGACACCATCACATTAAACTCGGGCCACCTTTTGTACTACCGCGAGGGCGATAAAACATCCCAGGGTGGCGTAGGGTTCCTTGTTAATGGGTCCCTCTCTAATAGCGTTGAAGAAGTCTCCAGTGTGTCGACCAGGGTAGCTTACCTGATAATCCGACTATCGAATCGATATCTTATTAAGATTATTCAGGTATATGCACCGACCTCGGCACACTCGGATGATGAAGTCGAAGATATGTATGAGGACATATCCAAAGTCTTGCATAACACCACAAAGGCTCACTTCAACGTTATTATGGGGGACTTTAACGCCAAAGTGGGACTTCAGAAGTGCGGTGAATCCAAAATTGGACCACATGGCTATGGGTGTCGGAATCACAGGGGGCAAATGCTGGTCAACTTTCTAGAGAAAGAGGGACTCTTCTTGATGAACTCGTTCTACAAGAAGAAGCTCCAAAGGAAGTGGACCTGGCAAAGCCCCGATGCTGTGACGAAAAACGGGATGTCTCCGTGATCAACAGGTTTAATACCGGTTCTGATCACCGACTCGTCCGAGGCTCCCTAAATATCGATTTGAAGCAAGAACGAAATCGTCTGATGAAGTCCACGCTCCGACCAAATCCACTCCATATCATGATGGGCAGCGAGAGGTTTCAAAGGCTTCTCGCTGATAGATTCGCTGCATTGGACCCCACTGAGGATGTTGACGAGGCCCTACAAAGCGTAGTTGGAACGTTGAAAGACGAGGGCATCAAGTTTTGTCAAACACGGCATAAAGGCAAGAAGTCCAAGTTCTCGGACGAGACTCTGCGACTTATGGCAAAAAGGCGGGAAACCACCCAATCAACTACGTCAGATAGGCAAACTCTTAATAAGCAGATTGCAAAGATGGTACGGCGTGACCTTCGGAGCTCCAACACCCGCCTAATTGAACAGGCGATAGAGCGAAACCGAGGGTCCAAAGTATTCACTCAGCAGCTTGGAAGGAGCCATCTGACGAAGCTCACCACACACAATGGCAGGACCGTCTTGTCAAGGCCGCAGATTTTCGCCGAGATTGAATACTTTTATGGCCGACTTTATGCTGCCCATGTTCCTCGTCCACAACGGGACAACTGCGACTCTAGAGCCACCCTGACACGCCACTACACCGACGAACTGCCGGACATCAGCCACGACGAGATCGTGTTGGCTCTGGGACAGCTTAAAAATGGAAAAGCCCCCGGTGAAGATGGAATTACTTCAGAACTCCTGAAAGTGGGGGGAGCCCCTCTCATTCAGGAGCTGCAAAAAATCTTCAATTCCATCATTCACTGCAGGAGAACTCCAAAGGCGTGGCACGGGAGTGTGGTGGTTCTGTTTTTTAAGAAGGGAGATAAAACTCTTCTTAAAAATTACAGACCCATTTCTCTTTTAAGTCACGTCTATAAGTTGTTCTCTAGAGTCATCACGAATCGTCTCGCTAGGAGACTTGACGAGTTTCAGCCTCCGGAACAGGCTGGGTTTCGCTCAGGTTACGGCACCATAGACCACATTCACACAGTGAGGCAGATTATACAGAAGTCCGAAGTGTATAATCGGCCCCTGTGCCTAGCGTTTGTGGACTATGAGAAAGCTTTTGACTCTGTGGAAACCTGGGCTGTTTTGGAATCCTTACAGCGATGCCAAGTGGACTATCGTTATATCGAAGTGCTGAGATGTCTTTATGAATCTGCCTCTATGAATGTCCAAGTACAGGACCAACAGTCTAAACCTATCCAATTGCGCAGAGGCGTGAGACAGGGGGATGTCATATCTCCGAAACTGTTCTCAAGCGCATTGGAGGATTTGTTTAAGACTCTGGACTGGAAAGGCAAGGGCATAAACATAAACGGCGATTACATCTCGCACTTACGATTCGCAGACGACATAGTCCTAATGGCGGAGTCGCTAGAGGAGCTGCAACAAATGCTGGACAGCTTAGCATCAGCCTCACAAAGCGTAGGTCTCAGCATGAATTTGGATAAAACCAAAGTCATGTTCAATGACCACATTGGTCTGAGACCTATTGCTGTAAATGGTCATCTTCTTGAAGTTGTTTCGGAATACACTTACCTCGGGCAGATTTTGCAGTTGGGTAAAAACAACTTCGAGGGGGAGGCCAAGAGGAGAATCCAGTTGGGCTGGGCAGCATTTGGAAAACTTCGTCGGGTCTTCTCATCACCCATACCGCAAAGCTTGAAAACAAAAGTTTTCAATCAGTGCGTCCTACCCGTGATGACCTACGGTGCTGAGACGTGGACACTTACAGTGCGGCTTGTCCACCAATTTAAAGTCGCTCAGCGTGCTATGGAGCGTGCTATGCTCGGAGTTTCTCTGAAGGACAGAATCCGCAATGAGATTATCCGACAGAAAACCAAAGTTACCGACATAGCACACCGGATTAGCAAGCTGAAGTGGCAATGGGCTGGCCATATCTGTAGGAGAACCGACAACCGTTGGGGTAGACGTGTTCTAGAGTGGAGACCGCGACTCGGCAAACGTAGTATAGGACGCCATCCGGCAAGATGGAGTGATGATTTGCGAAAGGTGGCTGGCAGAAGCTGGATGCGAAAAGCGGAGGACAGGGTGAAATGGCGCACACTAGGGGAGGCCTACGTCCAGCAGTGGACTAGTATAGGCTGATGATGATGATGACATTGGTCATGAGAACATCGACAATGATGTGTTGATATAACGACACACACGAAGCTGTCTCCTGTAACCTAGGATCCATTAACATAGAATGCCGAACTGCAGCTTTTTAAAGTTAAAATCCAAAGGCCTCCCCATAATCTGCCGCCAAACAATACACAAAACATATACTTTTTTGGTTCGTGTCAACCCTGCGCGGCGTCACGGGCATTGTTCAGGGCGCCGGCGCAGCTACCGAGCTCGCCCATTAACAGTGCCATTGTTTCTCTGACCGCCGGGCGCCGCCGGGCTGCAGCGTCCGCGCCTCCGTTGTGAAAAGAGAGAACTATGTAACAATGAACAGAATGCCAACTAGCAGCAACTGTCCATGGCTGGCGGTAGTCACTTACCATCAGGTGACCAGCATGTTCGTTTGCCTCTCTGTTATAAAATCTGTTACGATCAAAGATTGCGGAAGTCGCACTTGAAGATGTAATACACATCGCTCTTGACTTTAAACTTGACCTGTTACAAAGTCCCTTCGAGATGTGGTGAACGAGGGTTTCCACTGCAGCTCTACTCTTAAAGCCGTACAGTTAGCGGTATATGCACATGATAAGTAGACATAGAAGGACTGAGAAATAGGTTCTTAAACCGCGTGTGCACATCTCGATTTCTCGCGTTCTAATAAAATATACCACTGTATGTCTCAATTTACTAGAAGGGGAGATATCTTGGGGGCGACTCGTGCGTATTCTCATTAAGCCTCACACGAAATAAGCCCACAACCCTTATAGACCTAGTTTTCACTGAATGTACCTTCTATGTCAACTTGTATTGTGGTCACACAGACGTTAAAACGAATCCTACTTCGTTTCGCAATGGGGACTGTTCTTCGGTGCCGGAGTGGATGTTAGATACCATCTACTGTTCATTAGGATGGATAAAACTTTGTTAAGGCTTTGTGTTTTTATACCTAAGCCAGTAAATTTCGAAATATCATCAAATAAAGTGGTGTCCTGACAGAACTAAACAGTTTTTTTATATCATCTATGTCTATACTTATATAATAAAGCTGAAGAGTTTGTTTGTTTGATCACGCTAATATCTGGAACTACCAGTCGGATCATATATTTTTTGTATATGATAAGAACATCTATGAGGAAGCATTTAGGCTATCTAGCATCACGCTACGATCCTTAGGAGCGGGGCAAAGCAGGTGAAACGGGGGCACAGCTGGTACTTATATTATATATATCATATATCGCCGTATTACTGGATTCAATTATAGCATTGCGAATGTGTTATTATATCCTGTTGTTGGCAGCCTACGCCGTCCGCGCCGCGTACCTCGCTCTGCGTGTATTTGATTACCTCGTTTTTGTATCCCGACACTACGCAGCTCATTTTCATTAAATACTAATACACTCAAATTACTTTCTGTAACTCGATTCTTCAAACGCCCTGCGGCAAAGCCTCGGACCGAATCTGTTGGAGCAATTTTTAACTAACTGTATTATTCTAAAGTAAGTCTTAATCCAGATAATTAAAGTCCAGTTTCGTGAGTTGCTTATTGACGCATTGTAAAAAAATTCTTAGGTAATTTTATAATATGATCAACGGTTTTTGAACATCCGTTACGAAGGGCGTTGTTGAGGGCTCGAGGGCGATGCCACAGGGAAGTTTTTGTTCCCATTCTTTCCCTTTACGTTAGGGTTGGGATATTAGCATTTCGGAATTTTATAGAGATATGTTTAAGGTAATATTTTAACACATTTTATTGAATGCATTGAGTTATTTAATAGTGAACAAATGTTGACTAACACTGCTTCCTTAAGTACCTACATACTCAGGCTTTTTGTAATTTTACGATTGTTATATTTGTTATGTTACGTAGTTTAGGTTTAGATTTGATTAACTGCAACATTATTATATTATGTTTTTCACCTGTACATTCAGAAATGTCTCTGAGGTAAGAGTCTGAAATATTATTTATATATTATCATTATATTAACAACACGTGTTATGCGAAGAACAAAAGACTTCAACGCGCCGGCACTGACGATTTGGCAAAGTATCGATGTTTTTTTTTAATTTTACATCTACATCTCCATGTAAAAAAAAGGGATTGGAATACATGCCAAACACCTACCTATTTTAATGACAGTTGGATTTCCTATGACACATTGTTAACGTTGTAATTTTATATAACAGTTTATATAATTACAAGGGTAACAATAGTTATCAAAGCATAGCGATTATTTACAATGATATTAGATTAGATTTGAGCCGGGTTAATGGTAATAGGCTCGACCCATAATACATGGGACCTAAACATACCGGCGAACTTTGGGTGACCATTAATATTCTGACTAACCCCTTCGGTGAATACAGGCGTGATAGTATGGTATGCTTTGAGCTGATAAACACCAAGGTTCTTCAGTAAAAAATATTGTTTTGATTGTAATATAAAATATACTAAAGGTAGTTTAAGAAAAATATTCTGTAGGAAGAAACTAATCCTAATGTATATGAGTAAAAAATCAATGAACAATGTGTTCGACAGTGGAAAGCTATTAAAACATAGCATTTCGATCTCGTTGTAATTAGCGACGGATTGTTCGACCGTACAAACGATTGTATCGCAATCACACAATAGAACAAACGATATTCCCATAGTATGTTCACATAAAAAAATAGGAATGTGGCGTGCCGAGAACTACATACACTAAATAACTAAACTAATCGAGTTTTTATATCTCAATGTATGATAGAAAGATATTTCATAGTGTTTTTACCCGTTTTAATTCAATTCTGCCGCTATTTACGACTATTATAAAATTATCATAACTTATCAATATATCATCTTTAATTTTCTTTTATATACTTTATCTTCACTCTGTACTTCGGTACGTAGCAGCTTTAGCTTAAGATACTATCGATGTAGTAAATACTCATCTATAGATAATTCTTAACACATCGACAGTCCTTCGTGCCTCAGAGAGCACGTGAAGCCGTTTGAGGCTGTTGTCATACGAACACCTATCTTTGACAATCGTTAGTCGTATTCGGTAGAAAAAAAAAACTCAAGTCTTTTCTTGGGTTATTCAGAAAATGGACAGCGGACTAGCGTTCATTAAGTATAAACTAGATATTTAACCACATCTGGTTAGACTGGAAGTAGAACCTAACCTAGGCTAGGTCGATGATGTCGTTCAAATCCTTAAAAAAACTTTCATCATCATCATCGACCCATACATTTTATTGTCCCACTGCTGGGCACGGGTCTCCTCTCAGAATGAGAGGGATTAGGCTGTAGCCCACTACACTAGCCTACTGCGGGTTGGCCGACATCACACGCCATCAAAAAAATCTCTCAAGCATGCCGGTTTCCTCACGTTTTTTTCCTTCACCGTTTTAGTGAGTGATAATTTAGTATTAATACGCACATGACTTCGAAAAGCCAGAGCCTTGGATTTGAACTCGAGACCTTTGACATGTCAGTCCTATGGTCATATCACAAGGCTATCACTGCACTATAATAAATTTAAAAAACTTTTCGTTAATAATGTGTGATCCGGAAATCATCTCATCATATACAGCCTTTATACAGTCTCTAATTGTTCTTATATTTGCCCATATAATGAGCGATCACAGGGTTACGTGCAATTACGTCGATCAGATTTATCGATCTCTCTGCTCTTCCTATACAGCTTTACGTAAGGTCATTATCGATATCACGCAAGCTTTTTTAGTCTAGTATAAAGAAATGTAATTTAAGTTATGATATATTCCCATTATAAAAACACAAAGTACCATGTCATGCTATATTAAGTTCAACTGTTTTTATATTCATTAGTTAGCACGATATATTTTAGGACCACAGTTAAAACTACTGTATTATTGAAAAATACCTAATGGATTGCACATGATTGTATCCAAACAATAGCTTTTGCGTAAGACTCTTTCAACTTTTATCTGAGTCCAAGCAAATATCTCAATTATCTCGACATAAGATAGAAGTTACGTGTCCATATATCTACTGGATGAAGTAACAGGCTTCATTTGCGTAAATCTTTTTAAAGCCTTGCGTAATGGTCGAAGTTCGTACGTCGGGTGTTGCCTAGAATTAAGTTTTGTATTAAGCTCCTCGTAAACTTTTAACAGCCGATACATTCAGCGGACAATGTTCTGAGGCGACACTTCATGTTATTGTTGTATGAGGTTATGGCTTTGTTTCTTTGCCAATAGCTGGGAAGTCACCCCTGGTTCTAGGTGTGCTCGTCAGATTAACTTCTGCAAGCATATTATTTCAAGATTTTTAAAAATAATGCAAATCAATTATTTAGCCCGATACGATTGGATTTAAGTGTGTACTTATTGAATGAGGCAACAGGCTTTATATGTGTGCCTCATGGCCGAGGTTTATTTCTTAGATATCATCCCAAATAGGGATTTTGAAGTTCTTTAAATTGTTGTGTACCTTTATAGGTACGATGTCAAACACCACATGTAGGTACAAACACCTAACATGAATATAAAAAATATCAGGATTAGACAATTTTTGATGTGCCTAGTTGAACTTTGATTTTACGAATCGCAAATCGAATACAATTGCACTTTGTTGCATGAACAAGAGGATGCGGCCCACACAGTCACACACTGATACCAAGACTATTAATTAGTTTCAACGCAACTTCTATCTCGGTGCGATCTTACGTTTAGTTATGCAAGCGAGATCAATTATCCACATTCAGTTCTTAGTACCGGGGTACCGGGCCCTGGGCTCAGTCTCACACCCAGTCACTCTTTATACGTATGTGAGTTCAGAACTTTTCTGTAATGTTCGGCCCCAGGCTCATAAATATATAAAAAAATCTGTTTATCTTATTAATCACATGACATATTTATGTTTTTGTGGGAAAAACTAGTTTCGGATTCAAGGTGCTGAGTATAAGCGGATTACGCGGCGAATACGTCGCTAACTAAGGTGCAAGTCGATCTTTTCCCTAAGTTTACTACCTAATTAGCTGTGTTCCCATGTATTACTCGCGTTTATCGAAATCTTGTGGGAATTCAAATCTCGTCTTAGCGGATGACGTCTGTGTAGGGATTTGTTCAAGTTCTGTTTAAAAATAAGTCAAGTGTTTGCACGTAGTGTTTGTTAAGTTGGTACTTAAGTGCGCTTTACTTAGCGGCTCCGCTTTGAGCGAAGGCCAAGTTCCCTTTGTCCAAGAAACATCCAACAGACAAGTTTAAAATGTACCTTATCATATAAATATCTTACTAAAAATATAATTATTATATAATATTATAATTATACATTCGCTTGGTCACGCCCTAACTTAAGAACGACTTTACCGATTTCCTTCATCTTTAATTTAAAGTTTTCTAATAGTTTGTAGAAGGTTCTTACGAAAATAATAATTAGTAAACTTAACGGTTTTTTAACTTCGCACATTTTGTTGTTAATTTTAATTCGAATTTAATATACATATCTTTTTGTATTTTTTAGGCCTTTCCATGCAAAGATTATTAAGTTATTTTCTGTCTGGTGTACTTAACCAGAAGACGCAGGTTCGAATCATGCCCGTGGTCGTATTTCTCCTTCACTAAAATAACTTAATAATCTTTGCATGGAAAATGCCTAAAAAATATAAAAAGATAGTTAAAAGGTAAGGTGGCATCGTACGACATCGTACTTGCTGTAATGCATGTCATGCCGGTTGAGAAGCAAATTTTCAACAGATGTCCCTGACGTCGCCTCAAAGACATAAATTAAAAATGTGAAGGCAAATTTCGACATGGCGGGGTGGGAGTCGCGATCATTGCGTCTGGTGTACTTAACCAGAAGACGCAGGTTCGAATCCTGCCCGCGGTCGTATTTTTCCTTCACTGAAACCTGTCTTCGACTTCAAAATAACTGAATATACATAGATAAGATAGGACACCATTTGTCGGGTCAGCTAGTTTGAAATTAATAAATTCATTTACTGTGTTTTGTGTATGTAGCAGTTTAATTGTAATCATGATTTCTGATGTTTGTGTAAGAAAGATGATTAATTCGATAGTTTGAAGGTAACAAATCTATGATAAAATTATAAAGAGGCAGAGTTTGTTGAAAATAAGAAAGGCATTAGATAGCCTGTTTATTGAGGAAGGCTATAAGTTGCAATAAATTGCGTAAAACGATAAATGGGAAAGTCTGGATAGATGTTGGCACACAGCTTATTACCTGAATAACACATGAGATGGGACTTTTTGCCTACTACGTGGACGAAGTCGCGGGCAGAAGCTAGTTTGAAATAAAAATCTTGAAATCTCATGGCCGAAACTATCATAGTATCTTGCTTTGTTTACAACGAACCTAGATAACTTGATAATAACATAGTGTCTACTTTACCTAGTCACGATTTGTTATTTAAAAAAACTGCAATAACTCGTACAAAACGTTTTTGTGCTCTATCCATCTCAGAGATCCGTCTAATGAAATTACTTACGTGTCTCCGTCTGCCATTCTTTGATAAAAAAATAAAAGCTTCTGGTCCACAAACCACAACACACAATGTCGAAATTCAGTGAACTCAAAGGTGAACGACCCATTTATTTATGCAAGTACCATCTAAATTGCTACATTACTCTTTAAAACAAAAAATAAATAGTTCTGAAAGTGATATAAATAATATACCAAAAAAATATAATAATAATTAAAAATTATCTTATATATAAAATTCTCGTGTCACAATGTTCGTTACTATACTCCTCCGAAACGGCTTGACCGATTTTTATGAAATTTTATATGCATATTCAGTAGGTCTGAGAACCGGCTACTAAGTATCTATTTTTCATAACCCTAAAGAAACGTATACCTACTCCATGCGGGCGAAGCCGCGGGTGGACAGCTAATAATAATATAACATTTGAAAAACCGAAAATCAGGTTTTGTTTTATATAAGCATATACCTATTTTCCTTAAGTGCAGGTATACAGAATTTTAAAACTTCGGTACTTCAGTAACCAGTAGTGCTTCCATAAAAGTTTCTGTTAGATAAGTAAAATTGTTTTATATGTGTAGCACTACATAATATATAATAACAACATAATTTCTTTTAAAAGAATATATGTTATTTTCTTTATTAAATGTAAAATTACTGATTAGGTGTATGTACTTTGAATAAACCAGATTCTACTTTTACTTTGTTTACATAAGTAATGCCAAGAATGCACATCTAATGCAAATAAAAGTCCATTTTAATAAATAATTGCTAATTATCTCGTTCACGCGCCGTCTCAGGGAGAATGTCCATAATTGTGCAGATGAAGATAGTCGTATTCAAATGAGAACGGGGGAAAGTGCGCCGGCGCACACTCGCCGAACATTATGGTGACGAGCACTTTAATTAGATCTTAATGGTCATGGATCATGAAAACACGGTTCTTTGGTGAAGGTTGGTACTCTCCGTTAGCTCCATTATGCTGCCATAACAAGATCCTCAAAGCCAATCATAATCAAGCCAAAATCACATATCCCATCCTTATTTTCTGTTTGATCCCGATAAGCTACGAAAACATGCAGGTAATATTATACTAGAGAGTTGCCCGCGGCTTCAGAATCATGGTTATTCCAGGGCATAATAATAGTGTATGTAAATCGGGAATAGTATAGTTCTCTGTTGGTGAAAGAAATATTAAAATTAGTTCTGTAGTTTGAGTTTATAGATTACAAACAAACAAAAAACTTTCCTCTTTATAATAAGTAAAGATTAGTATTAGTAAAGTTTAATTACAAAATCATTTTTATTTTTCGCCTCTTTCTACTAACTAACGTACGAGTATTAAATATGTTATCCAACATTAACAGTTACACTTTGTAAAAAGATTAATGTTATTAAATCATAAATATTTTAAGTTATTCAAATATGAATTTAGATATTTCCACACTCGAAATAATCCTACTCGAACAGTACCTTCTTATGCCAAAAACGTTTAATTTCATTTATATCTTCACATAGTTGGTCTATCCAAACCCAACCGGCCAAAGATCGTATCGTTACACATATTAACATAATAATGTACTTCCTTCATAAGTATACACATACAGTACAAGTACTGTGTGTACAAGTGTTATGATGTTGATCCTATGCGTGCCTCTTGTTGAAATTTTTCCAAAGAAATATATATCAGTAACAATATTAAGCCATTTTAATTAGCCCCACTGCGGCCCAGAAGATGCCAGAGGCCAGAGATTAGAAATAGCCAGACTTTATCGATTACAAACCTAACTCAGCTGGTATTATTACATAAAGACATGCTGTTCTCTGCTCTTTCTCCAGCCGGTTGGATTTAAAAAATAGCTAGCTGAAATTTTAACACAACTCTTGCAGTCTAAAGACCAAGCCGCGTGACTTGGAGGATTTTATAAGTAATAACAAAATACACTCAGACAAACGTGAAAAGACAATCTGTGGATCACACAAAGATTTGTCTCGAGTGGAAATAGAACCTACAACGCTCAGCGCAACAGTAGCGACGAGATAAGCGAACCTGCAGTGATAAGCAGTAATTTATAATTTTAGCATTATTAACACAAATTCTTCAAAAAGAACACGTCAGATGATTAGTGTCCACACTCTAACAGCCCACTTACCATGATACGTAAGTAATCTCTGTTTACTAACACCATCATTACCAAATGGAGGTGTTGTGTTTGTACTACTAAGTGTGAATAGCGCCGCCCGCGTCGGTCTCACACCTCACAATTTTTAATTTTAGAGAACATGAAATTTTCCAGTTATGTTAACTTAGTAAGGGCATGACCTGAATTAGATTAACTGTTAACTTTGTGAAGCTCAATTTAAATTTTTCTTTACTAAAATTTCTTTTGTGTGTGTCAGTAAATAAAAAGAGCTAAGTAGTCTTCGACAGGAAAATCTTTAAGGTACGTATCTACCACGCAATCCATCTCAACTCAGAATTTCTATTGAGTCTAGAAAATCCTCACCTCAAAAGAAAACCTACGCCGCAAAAGTAGTTTACTAAACAATATCAAGGAATCATTATGGCTCCGAAGAGCTGTTAAGGCGCTTTGATGATTGACAGGTCGTGAGAAATAAAATCCTGCCCCGTTGAATTGCAGTAATCAAAGAATATTCCTACCTATAACCTAATAGTCAGTAACTAATAATAATCTGTGGTTTAAGTTATGTGCAACCTTAGTTACCAAATATCTAACTTAGTTTTGTTCACAGCTATCCATAATTAAAACAATGTTTTTCTCAGTTAAAAGAAGATGTAGGTATCCTTCTAATTTTACTTATACTTTTCATACATCCTTTTTAACTCTCAAAGTGTTTCAGAATCTTATTGCAGCATCTCATAAAATGGTGCCTGCGCCAAAAGATATTAAATGTTTTACAATATAGTGAACTAAACGACTTTGCATAAAATTAATGGCGATCATTCTGACGAAGACCGTAAACTTAATTAATATCGACGAAAACTCCTCGGCTATTTCAGTTCGTTAAGTTAGATACAAGCAGTATTTATTAAAGTGGAACCATAGAATATAATTAGTAAGTAGACGATGAAATTCATCTGTTATAAATTTAATTTTGTTCTATTTTTTTGCGACTTCGAAAACAGATAAATAATTCATAAAAATTGTATTTCAATTCTGTTATAATTATCTCAATCAAGCCTCAATTTTATTAAATCTTCTACAATTAACATTATAATAAGTTTAAAAAACTTACCAATAAAAAACAAAAGGAAACCCAATCCGTTTTCAATCAGAAGTAAACACAAAACACACACATTGTCACACACAAAAACACAAACAATGTAAGTCAACGCGCGAGTTACGAGTGTTGGCGACCGACTACTACGACTATGTGGTATTATGGAAGTGAACAGACGTAAACAGCGGCGTGCGGACGCGGCGCGACTGTCGGCCGCCGTGGCCTGTAGGGGCCATGGGGCCATCTCGCGCCATCGTACGCGGGGAGTTAGGGACACAAGGAGGCAGACGCAGACGGCATACAACATATACACCCTTTGTTGTACCTTTCTTCGCCAAACAGCGATTGACTAGATTAAACAATTTCTTAGGACTACAATAGAAAGTATATTATTGTATCGGTTTATACTCGTAGATTGTAAAAACAGTTATTAAATAGGTTTCGCTCGATCCTTCAAGGTATGGATTGACTTCATAATTAAATTTTAACCATGAAATCCCTTGAATTCTATATATGGTACCTGCAGCGGCCGCAGCTTACCAAATATTTATTTCAGAGGTACAGTGAAAGTCAAGTATGTGTATCCTAACTCCGGGACTACTTCGTGACCCCGCGAAGCTGGATCCCGCGTGTCGGTCGGCTGCGCGTGCGCCGCGTGTCTTCGCGCGCCGCCGCCCTCTGCCCTAAGTCGCCTAGCGCATGCTATCCGACTCATACCATTTTGGAATAAGTGAAATGAAAGAAGAAAACCATAAATAAAGTCTTGAATGAACTATAAAAAATTGTGGTCATGTAGCACTGCTGACCGTTGTATGTAAGTATGTCATTTAAATTAGAGTAACTTATAGGAAATAAGTACATATCTGTAGGTTTTGTGTCAACTTTCTGATAATACCTACTCAAAGCTAATAGATTGGAAGGTACAGCTTCCGATGTACTAACTAACTTCTTCTGTAACTAACTTTATATCTTATGTTTTAGTAACACTACATACCAAATACAAGCAGACACATTTCTCAACAACAGGTCGATAATTATATTTATAGATAATGAACAATAATAGATCTAATATGAATCAAGTGCACATCATGGTCACAGCACAATGTATTTATATCTAAAGTTACAAATACGAACAGATTAGTGGGCAGGCCGCGTGAAATTACTCGGCAAATCACTGTCATGACTCTGACTCATGATACCCTGGGACTAGTAACTAACAAGCATAAATAGAATACTTTCCAACATTTTATATTACTCCGGTACAGAAAATATTTCACACGTCGTCGCCGGTATGTTCAGGTCATACCACAATAATTACCTCGGGGGGACCGGCGCAAAGTCAATTTGCTCAACCTGAGAATCGACTTCAGGACCTCTACTAGCGTAGCAGTCGCAGTCGAAAATATTTTTTGGACTGGCTTAAGTAGCCAAGGAAGTCAATACCAGCGACAGCGACATATTTTCCGTTGAGAGGTGCTATATAAATACCTACTGCTGCAATCACTAAAATCAATTAAGGAATAATACAAGGCCTACTTACCAATTTCGGTTACAGCTGTCATTTTGGGCGCCGGCGGCTGGATCACAAACACAGATGTTAGTTTGTCTAGGTCGTAAGTAGTGATTCTGCAGACTTTGATCGTCAAACAAAACGTAGGTATCCACAGTAGTTATTTTTATTAGGTGCACACTAAGCAATCCCAGTTCCAAACAACTCTGGCACACACACTCCGCAATCTTTCTATTTCACTATAAAGACGTGGGTCACCAACAGAGATCCAAGATATGTAAACAGTCAAAAGAGCATAATAACCTAACGATAACAACAATAAAACCTGTCACATAAAACAAAGCAATATGGCGATCTATTCATCTTAACGCCGTTGTCACAATAGCAACGTCAGAAACTTCATAAAAATTATCAAAACATACGAGGGTATTTAAAAAAATCGATGAGATAAATACTCACAAAGATATGAATTTTCTAATTAAAGAAAATTTTTTAGTGGAAGAAAAATTAGATCTCAGGCAGGGTTTGAATCCGCGTCTTTCTGGTTAAGTACACAAGACGCTTTACCTTAAATATTTTAAGTATTATACTTTGAAGAAATCTACCCTCATATTATAGCAGCCTCCATCGCATTTCTCCCGCAGTTCCACTGGCGAAAGGACTAGCACAATATAAGAATCTATAGATTAGTATACTGTGACTATAGTTACCCAATGATATATTATTATTATATGAGCCATGTTCCTAGTACAGTTTGTTCGAAATAAGTAAGCCGATCGGAAGTTGCCTGCAAATGGTTTAGAAGTGGTAAATTTTAATAGAAAGAGTCGGTATAAAGATAATTAGAGTCGTATAAGTTTCACATTTCTAATTATTTTGTTTACTAATTTCAATGTTTATGTATTAAAACACTTTATTAAACGATTTTATCACCGCGGTAGTTCGGAACGGCTAACTTCCGATCGTCTTACTTATTTCGAACAAACTGAAATGCCATTGACAATCGACACACGCGAAAACACTTAGATTCTGTCAATGCACCATAAAGGTAGGTCTTTATATTGGCAATTAGGCAGGCATAGGCGTTAGTCGTTCGCAACAATAACTTGCAGACTTCTACCTAGAACTTGTAAAACGTTAAAAACAAATATAAATTGGTAATTAGCGTGTCACTTATGCGCAGGCTGTCTGTTTGTTGAATTGACACGATGATTTCTAAAACCACTGCATTTAAATGTACAGTCGCCAGCAGGTCAAGGTATACAAAACTGTCAAATTTCTCCAAATGATTTTTAACCTTAAATTGTTAAAGATAAAGTTCAAAATCAACTGAGAAAATTGGACATTTTGTGGTAACTTGTTGTGCTTGCCACCGCACACTGATTTCTATGATTGTAGCCACAACGGAACGATTGGCTCATAAGTGGGCTAATGAAGACGTTCGCTTTAATAATTAAATGTTATCGTATATCGATCCGGCCCGCAACACTGCACATGTAAACACACTATGTACTGCACCTATTTATTTAATAGGTACCTATTGATTGGTTTCAGATTGGTCGGAGCAGTTGCGTTAATTGACTTTTGTGTTGTGGATCAATTCCCGCACGGAACACTTTTGTCTCTAGATTCGTTAGTTTTAGCTTCACTACATAGTATAAAACAAAGTCGCTTTCTCTGTCCCTATGTCCCTTTGTATGCTTAAATCTTTGAAACTACGGAACGGATTTTGTTGTGGTTTTTTTTAATAGATAGAGTGATTCAAGAGGAAGGTTTATATGTATAATACATACATATTTTAGTATAGAAAAGCCAATAAACCACGCGGGCGAAGCCGTGGGCGGAAAGCTAGTTACCTACAAATAGTTTTCCGCGTTTTGTTATATGCGTCAGCACCAACTATATCTATAGGAAAAAAATATTCATTGTACAGACTAATTGATCTTTTATGCTTATAAATTAACCTCAGAGGTAAACTTCTTTTGTTTTAAATCGCTTATAAATATTAATACAGATTCCTACTCTGATATGATTAATGAATTCTCAAAGTAACACGATATTGTCCGTGACAGCGGCGCATGAGCATCGCGGGCGCACGTCACACTCCCATTGCGTACGCGCACCCATTCCATAACTAAACATAGCTACTTGGAAACCATCTATAATTATACATACTTTTATCATCTTTTCATTGTGGCCCGTATGAAAAAGCAATATCAGGATGACCAGATCGCCATAATACAAGTAAACTACACATTATATAACGAGAAATCTGCTTAGACGACGATCATGCAGGTGTCACTGGGATGTAAGCAACCTCTGGGACATTTTTACATAAAGGTATGAACGGCACAAGCCCAAGGTTTGCATGGTCTATAGAAAACAGTACGATCATTCAGATTTTTTTACCTTCTTTCCAAAAGGGCCACAATCTCTGTTATGGCCTCTATGGCTCCCAGGACATAGATTACTTTGTCCTGTTACCATACAACCGATATGGATGTCCTTCGCATTCATTGGATCTAGCTAACTATGCTGAATCATACTGAACAGCTTCCTAGTGAAGTTTTTTAAAGTATAACTGGTGAGTCATTGCTTCTGAAGTGTCTTAAGCGGTCAACCGTGATTTTATGAATAGGGATTAAAATATTTATTAATCCTATGTCCAGAATATTTTCACATTTAAACTATGTATTGATCCCAAACTAGACTTGCACCTTGGGTACCAATAATTTAAACAAGCAAATCACAATAAACATGAAAATTCGTTGGGTGATGAATGTGTAGAAAACAAGTAGCGTAAATAAAATAATAAAATGCTTTTCTATTTTGCTGAATATACGGCCTTCATACTTGGAACATCTCACATTATATTTTGTAAGTAAAAAAGGCTCTTCCTTTATGTTAGTTTTTTGAGTATATAATAACCAAACCTATTTTTTAAATAATTTGATTGTTTTAGGGTTTAGGTACACACGGCTACACATCAAGCTACACAAAACCAGTTTAGACTGACCTCCTCCGTCCTATAGTAAAGGTTTTCCGCACAATTCCAGGCCAGCCTATACTGGTTTTGTATAGCTTGATGTGTAGCCGTGCGTACCTAATAACTTTATAAGAATTTAAATGGAGATGTTTAAGGAATACCTATGTAGGTATGTACGTACCAACACAATTCTATTTTAGTATCAATAAAACTTTATTTCACACCAGGGGTATATTACCTACCTAGATGTGAGTAAGAAAAATAAAATTCTAGGTATATATCTAGTGTTATTTCCAATCACCCTCCGCACAAATTGGCTTAAAATCGGAGAGCTGAAGCTCTCAGGTACCTACTATTCACGATACTGTTGTTGTTTTTGTTGTTATAAATTTGTCAAGTAACCATCAGCTATACCCATTACCTAAATATTACAGTGTGTAAATATTACAGTGATTAAGGCATTTCCTACTATATCATTTAATTAGCTTCAATAGATGCTCATAGTTGCAAGATGCCGAGAAGCAATAAGTAGATACTTAGTTATATATCTCTCGATATCGATCAGAAATCACAAATATTATGCATGGACGATTACGAACTTTCTCATTCATTCATACACCATTCATATACAGGTGTTGTTCTTACTATATTTATCGTAAATAACAAGCTGGTTTGCTTGCAAAAGAACATCTTAGTAAGATCTGGAACGTATGATCAACCAATGTAGAGTACTTACTTATTGCGTTTATGGATACAATTCGTAATCGCGCTCTTTTATTATGATATCCATGGATACTCTGCTCTGGATGCGTATTAAAATAAAAATATGAACATTTACTTTAGTTTTTATTCAAGAAATTCTTGTGACGTTCCTTAAAACCATTTCTTTATGAAAAACTTCAAGGTTTCTAGTAGTCTAGGGATAATCCTGATAAGTACTGTAAATTATCGTAACTACAATTCTTGACGGGCGATAGGGGCAAGGAAATGAAAAATAAAACTCAACCCCATACCTAGTAACTGCGATATTGCCACTACAGAACAGAGAATAAATAACTGTTCTGTGATGGCCACAATAAATTGTTAGGTACTTACTCTATAATGCACATTACTACAGGTTATACGTAGTTCTAATATTCGCAATGTTAGTAATAACTATAATAAATCGTGCTTTACAAGCCGTGGCGTACTCTTTATGTTATTATTTTTGCTAATTCTGCGCCTGCGCCGCCGGTCCGTTGCACTTGACGAGACAAGATCTCACTTGGTTTACTGCAATTTTTTTACTAAGAACCATTTTGTGAGAGTAACGAACTTAAAATGTGTGTATGTGTTGAAGACAGCTACACTTATATAACAGTAGGTACGCCATTTTGTGATTTGTTCATCATATTGTGGCGACATTACGCATTTATACACGAAAATTGTGTTATTAGATATCCGCACGTGCAATATGTAATGAACACAGGAAGCGAAGCAAAAGCTAGGAAGACGACAAAAATTAGGCTACCACCGCTTCAATTATCATAATAATCATCATAATTATCAACTTAATATGCAGGCTGATCATTTCGCGCCCGGAGCGAAATTCGTTTTGTTTTTTAGGGTTCCGTAGCCAAATGGCAAAAAACGGAACCCTTAGAGATTCGTCATGTCTGTCTGTCTGTCCGTCCGTGTCACAGCCACTTTTTTCCGAAACTATAAGAACTATGTTGTTGAAACTTGGTAAATAGATGTAGTCTCTGAACTTCATTACGATTTTCACACAAAAATAGAAAAAAAACAACAAATTTTGGGGTTCCCCATACTTAGAACTAAAACTCAAAAAACTTGTGGGGTATCTATGGATAGTTCTTCAGAAATGAGATTGAGGTTTCTAATATCACTTTTTTCTAAACTGAATAGTTTGCGCGAGAGACACTTCCAAAGTGGTAAAATGAGTCCCCCCCCCCTGTAACTTCTAATATAAGAGAATGATAAAAGTAAAAAAAATATATGATGTACATTACCATGTAAACTTCCACCGAAAATTGGTTTGAACGAGATCTAGTAAGTAGTTTTTTTAATACGTCATAAATCGTAACGGTACTAATTCTTTTTTCATCGAACCCATACGGGTGGGGTATCTATGGATAGGTCTTCAAAAATGATATCGAGGTTTCTAATATCACTTTTTTCTAAACTGAATAGTTTGCGCGAGAGACACTTCCAAAGTGGTAAAATGAGTCCCCCCCCCCCCCCTGTAACTTCTAATGATAAAACTAAAAAAAAATATATGATGTACATTACCATGTAAACTTCCACCGAAAATTGGTTTAAACGAGATCTAGTAAGTAGTTTTTTTAATACGTCATAAATCGTAATGATACGGAACCCTCCGTGCGCGAGTCCGACTCGCACTTGGCCGGTTTTTTTTATATTATACCTAGGTACGTCTGATAATAAATTCTAAGTTAAGATTTTATAACGACCCCAAAACGTCTTGTGAACTACCTTGTGAAACCGCCGTCGTCTAGAGCGGTTGTATTATTGACAGATCTCTGAATGGCAAACTTAAATTGAAGTAGACTAGGATAGTAAGATAAATTAAATACATCATCTCAATATTAGAAATCGTTTATTTCTCCGATTTGGTTTTTTTATTAGGATCGTAAAACGAAGGTCGATCGTAGTACCGATAATATTTTTCTTGTTTCGGCGACCTTTGAGAACTGTAGGGCTCAGTGCTTGCATCTCTGTAAGACTTTTCATGTCTTGCTCCATCATTACTTCTGTCTCTAGATTCAATCTTATTGCGTCTACTCCTATAATCTCTACTAGTACTTTCATCTCTTTCTTGTTTATTATGAACTTTTTCCCCGTATCTCCCTTCGTATCTCTTGTCCTGTCCCACACTTGATCTTCCTCTGTCTGTGTATTGATAGTCATCATAATTTATTTCTGTGTTGTTCTTTTGTTTGGTTTTATCTCGTTTTTCATCAAACCTTCTTTCGTTTTCTCCATGGTGGTCTTCTTCATGCCCTGCTTCGTGATAAAAGTGTCGATGTTTATGAGATTTTCTAGACCTCTTCTCATGGTCATATTCTGTATCAGAACCATAGCCTTTTCTCTTTTCATTAGATTTTTGAAAATTTATATCTGTTATCCTCTCTTTATGTTTATCGGAATGTTTATGATGTCTTCTTTTTCTGGATTCATCAAGGGATCTATCACTTCTCTGTAAATCTTCATCAAGACTTCGTTCCCTAGATCTAGATCTATCATCAAATTTATATCTATCTGAATGCCTGTCATGTTTATCACTACGTTTTTGAGGCCTTTCTCGACTATAATCCCTTTCTCTCTTTATAGAACCCTCCCTTTCTGTTTTTACCTCAACTTTCATCATAGGTCTAGGGAAATCGCTTCGTTGTTCATATCTTTTTTTATCATCATCTTTAAATGCATGCCTAGAATTACTGCTTTCACTGTGATGATATTTTTGATTATCTGTTTTATCGACATTTTCATTTTGTCTTTGATCAGTTTTTCCTTCAGAAGAATGTTCCATCTGTTGAATTATACAAATTAATATCAAAAATTATATAAAGTTGAAACATTGAAATAACCTTGCATATGCATGTATTGCGATCTGACTTATTGGACCGTGAAAGGCAAAATGTAACAGGTGTTCAAACAGAAAAAGTACAGTCAACATCAATGGTCCAACATAGATTCACGCAACTATGTTGGACGAATATATATGTTTATAAAAATCTATTAGTTTTATTTATGTTCGCTATGTTCATTATTTTATTTTATATTCTCATGTAAGTTACTTTATTTTGTCTATGTGAGAACAAAATATTTAAACCTACTTATTCGTTTGTCTGGGCATCTCTACAATACTATATTTTCTATCGCTAAACAGTAGTTTACGTACTTAAGAAAAATATTGCTTTTTGGTTTAAAGGGTAATGTATGCAGTAATTATATTGACAGAGTAATTTTATTTACAAGACATAAGACAAATGATTATAATGTAAACCCAATCTTAGTGGTACAAAAAAGTGGCTTACAACGACGATCTGAACAATCTCACGATTAATACTGCAACTTAGAAACTTTCTTAAAATTTAAACTCTGACTGTACATAAACACGATGTTTGGCGTCAGACATCATGCAGCAAGTACGCAATAAGAAAAGCGGACCTTGTATAAATGGGTGTCACCAAAATTTTTGTAATTTCTAATACCAACTTACAAAAAATCGGATCGACTCGCCGTATTATAATACCTATACCTATGTTAAATATATTAGTCACATCTCTATCTCTATGAGACTCACACTTTTCCTTCTAGTGCAGTATGACTGGCAGAGTTCATTACCAGTTGCTTCATGGCTATGTACCCAGATATCTCAGATCTATGATCATGCTGGCATGCAATGGGAACAACCAATACACTTTGGACTCCAAATTATCCGTCAGTACTGACCTGTGTCTTAATGACGTCACGCAGTACGTCCGAGTAATTACGCGTTTTCGCCGCAACGCGGTACTTGGTGCGGCGCCGTCGCATGTTGCGCAGCTCCAGTAGAATCTCCATGCGCGAAAGAACCTTTTTTGCGCCCTGGTCATCTCTACTGCAGAGGAAATATATTATTTAAAATCATGGGGGATACCTTTAAGCTCTCATTGCTTCTGGAGGGAAACCTGACTATATTATTGCTAACCTGAGTAATGCTAAGTCAGTCAAGTCATGGCACGAGGGCACAGCGCTGACCACAGCATCATATATGGCGCGCCTCTCGTCTGCAGAGTACACTTCCTGAAGGCGCTCCAGCGACATCGGCTCTGCTTCACGACAACCCATGCCTTTGTTGAGGAAACTTATTGGTTATGGTTCAATCTCCAAATATAACTTTATTCATTAAAATATGAATACATTATTTTAACAAGTACCTATTTATATGCAACATTACAAGTGATAATAATAAAATTATTATGGACCTTATCTACAGGTTCAAAGAATTTAAGGGTGGTTGCTCAGTATAGAGTAGTCTCTAATGGTAGTTGCAATGCCAGAATATTTGTATTTCAAGGAGATTTTAAATTTTCAGTAGTTTTTCCAACAAGATGTCAATACAGTTTGTCTGATATTGTCTTACAAAATAAGTAGGTATGTACATTATTAAAACAATACATCTTAATATTATAAAGGATACAATATCAAATACTTGTAGTTTAGAGCCTTGAACAGTAATCCTATAAACTGTAAACATAAAAGAAATATTTGTTATATGAATCTTAGAACACATTTGCTCATAGCTATTGGAATGATTGAAAGATAGAATAGGAAAAAATATATATGAGTATTTATAATAAGACCATTATATAACATTTTAAGCAAGTTACATTGAAATCACTATCATTATGTCCTTTAAGTAGTATACCTTTTTTAAATGCTGGATCTAATCTGGAAGCATTCCCAATTATGTTTTTGATATCTTCTTTACCTGAGAAAAGTTTATTTATTTACAATCATACAAAATAATATTTATCAATGTTACCATAATATTATAACATGTTAGCAAATTAATAAAATAAATAAAGTAATTACTGAGTTTCACAAGTGTGTTGGATTCTGGATCAAGTGGGTCCGGTAGAAGTTGATTATCTTTGGTATAGCCGTTTTGTCTCAAAAAACATTCCTTCTCATGTTCTTCTGTTTTATCAGGTGGGAGCTTATGGTTGGAGTCATATTTGCATGTGGCCATCCCAGGCTTCTAAAAATATAGATAGGAGAACTTAGGTGAGGTGATGTTGGGACAACTTTGTATGAAGTTAGGGGCTAAATAAATTCGCACATTAATAGGGAACAGAAGATGTAGATTAAATTAGGTATAAGAACTAGTCCTTCAACATCGAAAAAATGCCATGCAAACCAGGTAGTTACTATTAAACTGATAAGATATGCGTGCACTGAAGCCCAGTGTCGCCGATGCTCTGATATAACTTTCGCTGAATCGCCAATCTTTCCACCACTTCCCTGGCCATTCCTATGTTAATAGCTACCTACTGCTTATGTCGGAGAAGTACAAAATAAGGAAGGAAACATAGGATAGTAAACAATACCCGTAGTAGTTCTTTTCTATCCCACTGAAGGCTTTGTAAAATCATTGTTAATTCGTTATCAATTCCTTCCGTGAAAGTCTTTAATTTTTTCAATTCTTCTTGTCGTTGGTCCATTTTTCACGAAATTAAAGTACAAATCTTCAAATAATATTTCACAGGCAGATGACTGGAATGACAATAAATAATGACATGACACTTGACACAGTTGACACTTATCAGCACCATGATGTCATACCATAGAGTGGAGTGAAGTCTATGGAAATGACAATTTGATATTCTCGATATATTAATCGACATAATTTGGTAGAAACATACTACCATTAAGGCTAAAGCGTCAGCCTTGGGCGTGAAATTCAAATTTAATTTCGCGCCCAAGGCTGAAGCTTTATCCTTGATATTCGCAATCTTCACGATTGAATTGGTGGCGCGGCGATATCCTAACGGCTAGGGCGTCGGACTAGCGATCATGTGGTTGTTGGTTCGAAACTCACCCATTGCCCTACCGACGTAAACCCACTCATCATACAAGCATTTAGCTTAGTACGAGGGGTTAACAAGATTACTAGTAATGTGTGAACCACATTGCTAGTAAGCTTTCTTTAATAAAAATGCGTTTTTAATTTCTGGTGGCATATTTAGTTTCTCTCTTACTCTCACATCTTACTCTTTATTCCAGAATTTAGGAGGCAATCCCTCCGGTCCCTCTGTGACGGGAGGGACATGACAACAGTGAGTGACATCGTTGCTTGCTGCCTTGCTCGGGTGTTCGATGATTTTCGCAGCACACTGGGCCGCCCAGGTGAACGATACGATGACGTTGATTCAGAGATATACAATTATTATAAAAGACAAGACGATTTTACGCTTTTATTATACAAAACACAATGAGGAAATCCGAAGATCTGGCTTTGTGGCGTTCACTAGTAGAGGCCTACGTCCACCAGTGGACAAGTATGGACTGATGATGGTGATGATGCAAAACACGAAGATTTACTTACCCACAATGAGCTAGAGAGAGATTAGCTCTGTTTATCACCCGCAAGGGGGCTAGAGATAGATAAGCTCTTTATTAGAGATACATTCCACACATACATACACATACCATACAGCCATAACTTTACTTTTGACCTTTTCCCCACAAACGGCAGGACCGAGCCATAGGCATAGTTCGAGGCATAGGGGCCTATGGAAGAAGTATGTGGCATGCGATGCCGCCGAATGAAATGCTAGCGTCTAGAATTGTTTTTTGTTTACACTGGTCTTTTTTCGTCCGGGGGTTACAGCAGACGCGCTTCATAGATTTCACACACAGGTGCTGTGCGAGTTCCGGCGATAGGCAAAAACTGCGGTCGCTATCGCTTCTTCCACAATATTCCAGTTTTGAAATTCATGCACCTGATGCTTACCTTACACACGCGCCGCGGTTGATAGTATTTTTGTAGGAACACAACTTCAGAGTTGATATTGATAATCTGTTCTTCTGGCTACGATTGTTGCAATTGGCATCCCTTATTTTGACAGCTGATTTGATACAAAAATAATTCTTTTTAATCTGTGTTTCGTTGAGCGAGACGTGTGTGCTTTTTTGAGAATTTTTTTTCAATAAATGTGTGAAGAAAATGGCAGATTCCGAGGTAAATTCACCATCTTGCGTGATTTTATTATTGCGAAACCGTAACCACATTCATAACTGACAATTCTATTGGCAGGTTTTAAAGAAATTGAAAGATATACCATTTAAAATCCAGACCGCAAGTTTGAAAGGAAGACGTGAGGTTGTCGAAGAAATTCAAAATGTATTATCTACGCCGGGTAAGTAAATTATAGAGCTATATTTATTCTTAATTTTATATGTATGTGTTGTTTTCATGTGCTAGTTGTATTTTGTTGCACATTAGATAGAGCCTTATAGGTTGGTTGTCCAGCTGTATTGATCCAAAGACCCCTGGATGTAGCTCTGGCTCAGGTAATAATCGCTTTCTCACTTGAATGAGTTCTGAAAGGGCCTCTCAGAAAACGCTAATGGCAACATACATTTCATTGCATCTATCAAAATTCTGGGATGCACTACTTACATCCAATCCTGTGTCAAGTTTAGTTTAATATATCAGTAGAATTCTAGACAACTGTCTAATAAATCTAAAATTTACCCTAAAAACATAATGTACTCTGCAACAGGTCTTGATATTAATATAATACATCATCTTGTAAAATTACTAAATTATGTATATAATAATAATTTAGTCCTCCACACCGTAACCGGTGATGGCGACTCCTAAATCATGTTCAGTTGTGCATTATGATGGGCTCTGATATATTTCTAAATTATACTGCTGTTCCAATATTTCGCACACCTAGATCTAAAGAGAGTTAAGTCAAAAATCTGTGTGATTAAGTTATGCTCACCATTTCATTTCCTATACGGATACCTATTGTTGGTTTAACCTATTGTTTTATTGGTCAGATAGGTATATGGTATACCTATCTGAACAATAAAATAATGTTTTATTAGTCAGATAGGTATCTAGAGGCTAATTCTAGCCTCTTAGATGAATATCTGAGAGGAAACATCATTCATGATCATGGGATTTTTCAAGTCCAACATCATGGTAGATTATTACAATTTTGGATATCTGATTGTTACAGTTTTGGGTTATATCTGAACGAGGCATGCTTTGGGTAGGCATGCTAAGCTTTGAGCCAATTAATTCTTTACATCCTAACTACCCATTTCAAAACATTCTCAGCTGGTTCCAATATGAGCATGCTGCATTTAAGGGCTGGTCTTAACAATACCAACTGTATCACAATATTGCACTGCTTTGCATGCATGTTTGGATGTGATTAGCAACCATAGGTACTTACAATCAGGTCTTCACAAAACAGTACTGTATGACTATTCATCAACCACATTGTCCCACTGCTGGGCTTGGGTCTTCACTCTAGCCTACTGCGGGTTGGCAGGTTTCCTCACAATGTTTTCCTTCACTGTTTAAGAGTGTGATAATTATTAATATGCACATGACTTCGAAAAGTCAGAGGTGCATGCCTTAGATTTAAACTCGAGACCTTTGGCTTGGCAGTCCAATGGTCATATCATCAGGCTATCACTGCACTGTATCACTATAAGTTGCTTAAAATGTAATTCTTAGCAAAATTTTGATGATTACCATCAAACATAAACTAAAATAAGTGGAATTTTTCTTTCCTTGTTTCATAAATCCTAAAGTTGTAAACTGTTGTGTTTTCTGACACGGAAATTTCTGTGACTAGGCTCAGTGGTGTTTAAGATGTGCTGAGCAATTTATGTACGAATGGATCAACTTAGTTATAATAATTTCTAATCTACAACAAACAAAATATACAACAAATATTTTCCCTGATTAGGTATAACTGAGCCAGCAGTGAGGTTTGTATGTCGCCTATTGGTACTCACACTGCACCGGTATCGGGACTCCACGTCCCAGTCATATGTGAAGAGCCTGGTGGGCTACCTTGCTGCCAACCACAGAGAATGGACACTAAAAGGTCTGCTTCCTGTCCTGTTAGAAATATCGGAACAACTCAAGAACACATCATCATCGTTAGTATTACTTTCTTTTTGACGGTCAATTTGAGCTCCCTGCTTGTTTAAAACATCTTAAAAGTGCTTTATACAAGATAACTTTCTATTACCTAAATTGTTATTCAACAGAAAAAGTACATGCCAGAGTGGACTGTATGCTCTGCGTTGGTCCACTGTCCTCGTCGACGGTACATTGAAAGCGACAGAGGAAAACGGAGTAGACTATAATGCACTTGTGCTTTCACAAGCTAACCTACTTGCTGCCATCATCGCATATGGGGACAATCGGAAAAATGATAAAGCCTACTCTATGGTACGTTTGAGAATTATTGGTCATACATAAATTATAAGGCTATTCTAAAGTTGAATTGAGGACTCCCTCCATACTGTTTTCAGACACTTACGTTAATATAAGACATTGAAATAAAATTACATTTTACGTATTTATTTATTTCCTTTTTTGAAGTCAGTTTAAAAAGCATTTATCAACTTTTTAGCCCTATGCCTCATGGTAACGCCTGCGCTTATCTAGTTTATCGTAATCTACTCGTTCAGAATTTACATAAAACGGCAATCCATTCTTTTCTGTTTCACAAAAATGGATTGATAATATTTTACGTTTCCAGCTACATACATCCTGGATATCAATCGGCAAGGAGAAGTTAGGCAAGTGGCTGGAGGTGTTGCTCGCGACGCCTGCCGACTCAGGGCCGCACGTCTGCGTCACTTTCTCCATACTATGCCGACATCTGCATCAGATTGGAGATGACACCACCATTGAGAAACACAAGGTGGGATGTTGACAGAGAAAGGTTACTCCATCTGAGTATTTATAGTGTAACATGAGTTATAAATTAGAACCTTTAATAGAATGACCATGGCTAGGGTTATATTTGTCAACTTGTTTTCTCATACAACTTTGTTACGTAATCAATCAAATCAATTTTTAATTAACTAAATTATTTCGATCCAGTTAACATTTGATGCATTACATTAAATAAATTGTTAATTTAAAAATATACTATCTCTCACTACAGACTAAAATGCTAGAAAGTTTTACAAAAAGCGTGATCAGCGTAAAATGCCGTCCGAACGCGAACTACATCAAGGGTTGCCACGACCTGCTACAGCAGCTTGGCCCCGGAGAAGTTCGCGACGCGCTGTTGCCAGCCCTACATAAGGCTATGCTGCGCAGTCCTGAGACTATTGTACAAGCTGTAGGGGAAGTTTTCGCAAGTCTCAATATGGACTTAGATGGACTAGCCGTGGATATCGGAAAAAGCCTTATTGGTGAGTATTTATTAAATTGATACTGATAAAGTGGCTTAATGATTTCAGCTATGATGATATTGAAGAAATGATCATGCATAGATAACTTCATAACCAAACACACGCACACGCGCACACACTACACGTACACACACACACATATATATACACACACACACATGAGTCAACATTTTCACACACATAAACTCCAACTCCAATTATATTTAATTATAAATAATATTTTATTTTATGTTTTATAATAAGCTAGTGACATAATATTTGTGTTAACGAAAAGGCGAAGTCACTGGTCTCTGATATACAGTTAACACTAGTTTGGGGACCAGGGGATTCACATGTATTGTACCTTTTTATGTCAAATAAATTTCATTTCATTATTTTATGCTTAATAAAAATTTATTTTTAGAAAAATCAAATTGGGCTTGCTGTGTTTATTCTATGAAGCTAGTTTATTCATTCATTGATATTCTGGGCAAGTGACTATTTGTCCCACTTCTAAGTTTGGACATCCTCTCGAAATAAGTGCCACATCAACAGATTTTCATAAACAGATTTCAAAACATAGGATTAACGTTAAGCGTGCAGGTTTGTATTTAGTTTCATATTATTTGTGTAGTAAATCTGCACTCCAAGGACGAATGGGTGCGTGGTGAGGCTCTATGCGCACTAGAGCGGCTGGCGGCGCGCTGCTCGCAGGTGACAGCTGCGCGGGCGCTGCTCACGCACGCCTTCGCCGAATACAATGGCGCTAGCGGCAAGCTCACTTCTAGTGAGGACAAGATCGCCGTGCTCATGGTCAGTGTTATATGACAAGCCTAAAATTGATTACATAATCCATTAAATTGTTTTATTATTTGATTTGTTTGTATCATAATCTTTAAAAAGTCGTTTCTTGAGTTGCCTAATTCATTTTGGTCAGTGAGTTAATGGCTAGGGCGTCGAACTTGCGATCATGTGGTTGCTGATTCGAAACCTACCCAATGCACTGCCGACGTGAAGCCACTGGTAACACAAGCATTTAGCTCAGCATGAGATTACAAGTAATATGTGACTTACATTGCTAGTAAGCTTTTATTTAAAAAAAGTCTTTAAAATAAAAATACATACAGACAAAACATAGAACCTCCTCTGTTTGTTGAAATAAAACTACTTTTTACGGATTTTATCGCGTTATATTGCATCCATGGATGTGACTGTATGGACTGTAAAGTTTATTTCAATGTCTAATATTCGCGTGAGTGTGTGAAGCCTCTGTTTTTTCGAAAGCTATAAATTGCAGGTAGTAATTGAGTGAGTATTATAATGGGTGTTACCGTGTGACTGTTAGGGTGTGAGCACGCTGTGTGCACTGCCGGTGGCGGGTGCTGAGCGAGCGGCGCTGGTGGGCGAGGTGAGCGGCCAGCTGGCGCGCGTGCTGGACACGGAGTCCCACGAGCGGACGCTGGGCGTGGCGCTCGACGCGCTGCAGCGCTGGACCTGCCGCCGGCCCACCGACGACGTGCCCAGCCCCGCCATGCCCGACAACATACTCAACATATTCAAGGTGAGCCCTACTCTCACTGGACGGGATAACACGTCAGCCCTCCAGGATCACGATACTTGATGGGGTGGATGATATTAATAGCACAAACTGGTGGAGGTTTATACTCACATTAACTAGAAGCGCGGCGCTTTCAACTAAGGCGTGTCGCTAGTTCTAGATGGTTGTCTGAGTACTAATATCATAACAAGTTGTTCACGTAAAAAAAATCTAATACTAATTAATTACAAGCTAGTTCGAATCTAGCTAGTATTTTCCTACTTCTAAGTAAGACCTTCTGTTAATTTCCTAGCTTTTCCCGACGTAACGTTACGTGCTTCTAAAGAATACATTCGCATTGTTCCATCAACTCATCAACAACAATGTTATTTTTTTTTATAAAATGTTATAAAAAGTAAAATAATAATGAATGATATCAATGTCAATTTCAATCCTTTTTATTAGAAAAATCTGTCAGCGAAAAGCACAACGCAGGCAGTGCGCACGTGGTACGTGAGCATGGTGTCGGCGTGCGTGCGCAACTGTGGCGCCACCGAGGCGCAGGCCGCCGCGCTGCAGCCGCTGCTGCTCAAGGCCGTGGAGCGCGCGCTGCAGCAGCCGCTACAGGTAACCGCACTATCTATTGTAATATAAAGTATAATGAAATCAATTGTAATATATTTCAACAAATTGACAAATAAAGGTAGCGCGGGGATGCGTTCCGTCGCATGCCATTTTACAATTCGACGTTTCACTTCGATAGATTATAAACTACCGAAAAATAATACGTTAAATTGTAGGCAGTAAGTTCAATTCACAGTCTATAGACAGTTTACAATCTTGCGAGGTAGATTATAATCTAACGGTATTTACAATTTTCTCGGTGACATAATTATATACATTGGTTGTGTCGCTTTACTCCAGCACCAGGTGGTGAGCGAGGGTATCTGCGCGATGCTGGGCCTGGCGCTGCTGGACGGGTCGCGCTCGCTGCCGAGCCGCGCGCCCGTGTGGACTGCGCTGGCGCACCTCGACAAACACGTGCTGCTGCACGACCGCGTGCTCACCGCCGCTAGCGATGACGGTAACTAACACACTCAAACATTTTAATATACCCTACAGAGGTACAATAATGGTAACAAAAAAAACACTCATATTTTAGTTACCTATTGGTATCGCACTGTGTCTTCTTATATTTTATTAACCAAATCATTCGGTGACATGCTTCGTAATCTATTGCAGATAGCTGTTTCACTATAGCAAAAATCATATTATTTTGTGTAAAAAATGTTTATTCTTCACATAATATAATGTATCATAGTATTATTTTAAAGTTACTGAGTGTCACTATAACATTTACCCCTTTATAGTCCTAATACAGGTGGTGTTGCTATGCAGAACAGTGTTAGAAAACTACCAATGTGTTGCCACCGAACCAAACTCGCCAGTTTACAGAGCACTTGTACTAGTTCTACTCTCCCCAATCAAGACTGTCCGTACTACCGCTATAGAGGAAGTTAAATCATTACTTGCCAAGGGAGATAGAGTTTTATTGGCAAGGTATTTAGCGTTAAAGTTGAATGAAGTGCTGGAAGAAGGGAAGATGTTAGGAGGCAAGGAGAAATCACCGACTGAGGACAAAGGTAGTGGTGAAGTTACGGGGAAGATGATCTTGGACTCTATTCATGCAGTGTGTTCCTTTAGAGGTGAGTCTTTCCATATTTAAAAGCATTCAGCTTATCATCTTCCCAAAACAATCCTACGCAAGAGAATGCGCAACTTTCAAACAAATATGCGTAAAGAGTATGCTGATGCCAAAGGAAACCTTTAAAAAAAACCTACATTAAATTTACAAAAACTTTTTTTATTTTTTATTATAATTGCCTAACATCAAATAAGCTTGCTTCTGACCAATGCCCACATCATGAAGTGAAAACTATAATAAAAATTAATGTTTCTTTGTCTCTCTGTTTCCAAAAGGTTATTTAGAAAAAGATTCTCAAGAGTTAGCAATAGCCATCCTGCCGAGCTGCCACCACCCGCTGGCAGCGGCCGTCGACCGGCGCGCCTGGGTCAAGCTCGTGGGCTATCTGCGTCATGACCCTAAGAAGCTCGTCGGACTCTACTCTAATAATCTTAAGAATAAATATATAGCTGGTTACACACCTAGTGAGGTAAGCTTATAGAATAATCGTAGCATAAGAAACAACCTCGTCAACTGACTCATTAGGCAAGTGGTTTTAACCCTTCGGGGAACACAGGTGTGATGGTATGTTATAATACATTATACTAAAACGATACAAATATCAAACAACAATCATGTTCATACAATGTTAGCAAGACAGTGGTATTGGTAACTTCAATCATTTTATGTCTCAAATATATTTGATGTCACTGAAAATTTTATGTCATACAAATATTCTGTATGGGATTGACTTACTTATCATATGGTTACATTCAACACTTGTAATGAATTACAATGACACTCAATGACGTACATTTTGTGTAGCCTACAGATTGCCTTTGGAGTGTTCGTTCCTTGCTTGAGAGAGTATAGTACACACAGCTAGAGGTCAACCAATACAAATCCAGTTTAAGCTGATGTCGCATTATATTATGGGCTTCCCATACAATAAGAGGCCAGCATAAAGAGGATTTGTATAACTTTTAATTGTAGCCGTGCGTTTCACACAATCACAAAGTCATACATGGATATACAGGATGGCTTTTGTTTCCAGACATTATCAAACGTGGTAGCCACACTAGTAGCAACGAATCCAGAGGTGCTGGCAGGCAGCGCGGTGCAATGTGCCTTAGACACGCTCCTCGACCCCGAGCTGCTGCGGGTCAGTCGGGACGAGTACTTCACGTACCTGACGCCGGAGGGAGAGCTCTACGACAAGAGTTCTGTGCCCGGGTGAGCGATCATTACGTAAACATTTGCCATTTTTATTTCACAGATCAATAATTAACGAAAGCATATTTTTTATGTTCTTCACAGCTTAGTAAACATTTGGTTTCTTAGATGTTTGTAGATAATGTTGTATGCGGTGGAATCATGTTACTCCTAACTTAATTCATTAACGAAGTTGTGGCCTTAATTGTAATTTTTTGTATATAATATCATCAATTTTTTTTTTTTTTTTCTCTTTATTTAATTTAGGGACTTTTATATACAATACATGTCAGTCCCATCGTACCTTATTACAAAATATTCCAAAATTATAAATTATTTAACAAGCAAGACATAAATTATTTAACTTGTCATAAAGCGAAGACTTACAAATCTAAACAAACTTTTAGCACTATCGGACAGTGGCATGGACAAAATTTCGTGAAACAACCCTATATTATTTTTAGACAATTGAAGATCGTTTATTAATATTTCTCTCTCAAAATTGAACCGGACACATTCCGTTAGCAAATGCACAACGTCTTCCACCGTATTACATACCTCACAGTTTGGAGAGCTGTTTTTTTTTCATTAGGAAGCCAAAATTGTTTAGTGGCATGTGTCCAGATCTTAACCTGAAAGCCATTACTAACAATTGTCTATTCAATTTTACACTATTAAACCAAGGTATACGAGGAGGCTCTGCAACTATCGTTTTATACCAAATACCTTTAGTTCTAGACCTCAAATTAAAATATTCCTTCCAAAGTTGGATACATTTATTTTTATATTTTGGTAAAAATTCTAAGAAAGATGGCTTTATATACAGATCATTTCCTTCCATAATTCCTTTTTTAGCAAGATTGTCCACATCCTCATTACCTTTTATACCTATATGTGACGGAACCCATTGCAACATCAGGTCTATTCCGCTCTTAGATAAGACATCGATCTTTGAAATAATATTATAAGCTATCGATGCACCTCTGTGGCCAGAAGCGCATCGAGCTATATGGGAAAGAGCGCTTTTGCTATCCACACATATTAATATTTTTCTTTTATCAATTTTTTTAGCATATGATAAAGCTTCTGATATTGCAATGAGCTCAAGGGACATAATGCTCAAAGGAGAGCTTATTTTAAAACATTTACTATTTTCTGGTATAAGAGCATCATAATAAGCCGCACCTCTTCCCTCAGCAGTTTTGGATCCATCAGTGTAAATTACATGATGTTCATAATATTTTTCGCGTAGTTCGAGAGCTGTACATAAACATAGATAAGTTGGGTCATATCTCCTCTTCGGCAATTTAATTGTATCTAAGTTTAGAATAATTCTATTTTTAATATTTATTTTCGTAATCCATGTTTTTAAACTGAACATTTCTAAAGAAGGTTTTGCATCAATATCCTCTTCTTTGACTTCTTTATATGTTGTAGTTAATAACGGCATTTCTTTATTTGCCCAGTATCTAATGTGTCCAAAACTGTCAAGTTCAGCCAACAACTTATTCGTCTCATTACTAGTAACAGAGCAACATTTCAAACAATACTTATATGCTAACCATTTCCTTCGTAAATACAGTGGAGGAACACAGAGCTCACTTTCCATTACGTGTATTGGAGTACTTCTTATGAATCCACCCACTATTCTTAGTGCCTGATTCTGTACTTTATCTACTTTGTACTGGAGAGATTTAGCACTACTGTTATAAAAGAAGGACCCGTAATCTAACCTACTTCTTATAGTGGCTATATATATTCTACGTAGGTGAATTTGATGTACGCCCCACGATGAACTGGCAAGAATTTTTAGTATATTAATGTATTTTAGAGCTTTTTCCACGATTTCATTAATGTGCTTACTCCAGCGTAAAGATTTGTCTAGCCATACCCCCAAATATTTATAGGTATCAACACCACCAAGGCTACTGTTATTAACTACCAGGTTTATTTGTTGTTGTCTTCGACGTTTATTGAATATTATATATTTTGATTTATTTACTGATAGTTCTAAACCCAAATCTTGCAATATTTTAGTAAATATATTTAAAGAATTTTGTATGGTCTCTACATTCTCTATAATGTTTCTACCTGTTGTATAGAGCACAAAATCATCCGCGTACTGGCACACACATACATTTATGGCAGTGTCATGACAGATTTTAAAGGTAGCGATGTTAAAAAGCAGAGGTGATAAAGGATCACCCTGAGCTAAACCGTTCCTCGCAAACCTGACCAGACCATTTTCTTTGTCGAAGTCATTCGTGATTTTAAGATGTCGTTCACTAAGAAAATTCCATATATACTGGCAAATACTCTTACCCACGTTCAAGTCATCAAGAATCCTCACCATTTTATTTATTAGAACATTATTGTATGCGCTTTTGATGTCTAAAAAGCAGGCGAGAGTAGGATGATTTTTAGAAAAGCCGATTTGAACTTGTGTCACTAGACGCGCTAAACAATCAAGACAGGACTGACCTCTTCGAAAGCCGTAAAAGTAGTAAAAGGGGATAAAATTTTATTCCTTTCTATAAACCATTCAATTCTCTTCATAATCATCGTATGGAAGATCTTGCAGATACAGGATATCAAAGATATAGGTCTAAGTTTGTCACTGCTATTAGAAGAACTACCGGGTTTAGGGATAGCTATTTATTTTATTTATTTATTTATTTAATTAATTACAACGGTCTTAACCAATTAAAGTAACTAATGTATATAAACTGTAGGAAATTAACAAAAAAGGCTAACAACACTTTCATAAATTCCTCTCACAGTACTTCTGACATACCAATAAAATCTTCGACCATCCATCCGCAAACAAATCATCTGTTGGATTAGAATCCAAGAGATCATTAAGCGCGGCCATAGTGCGAGGAATTGGCGACTTAGCACGTGCAACAGTACGACATGGAGGCACGGCAAACAGCTTGTGCTTTCTGCCCCGACAATAACTGTTTGGGACAAAAAAGCGCGCCAGTACATTAAGCAAATCAGGAGCGTCAATAGCACCACGGAGCGTTTTACAGGCAATTGTGAGCTGATCTCGAGCTCGCCTTATCTCGAGGGAGTTATACTCGAGACAACCCAGTAAAAATTTTGTTGGGTACAGATAAGGGTAGTAGCCGTGAATCTGTTTATAAAGGTACCTAAGAAACGCTTTTTGCACTTTCTCTAACAACAGTGTATAGGTACTTTCATATGGATTCCACACGCAAGAGCTGGTTTCAAGTTTGGTACGTACGAGCGCGTTATATATAATTTTGATGGCATGAGCGGTGCGAAAATCACGGCAATTACGTAGAACAAAACCTAACCTTTGGTAGGATTGTTTAGCGACCATGGCCATATGGTCGTGGAAGGTGAGCTTTCGGTCGAATGTGACTCCCAGGTCTTTCATGGAGGTTGACTTTGTGATGGTATTATTATTTAATGTATATTCAAAATTGACTACGTTCCGCATTCGTCCGAATGTCATAGCGAAGCATTTGGACGAATTAAACTCCATCTTGTTATCTACGCTCCACTTGTATATCGCATCTATGTCTTGCTGCAGTGACAAACTGTCTCGTTCGGAATTTATTTCCAGGTACAGTTTTAAGTCATCAGCATACAGGAGACATCTAGCATGAAGCAGAACTTGAGGAACATCATTGACCATGATAAGAAACAATAAAGGTCCCAAAACTGAGCCTTGACTCACGCCAGAGCGCGTGTGATAGGTACCCGACACATACATACCGAGTCTAACAAACTGCTGTCGATCACGTAGGTAGTCTGCAAAGAAACGGAGGAGAGATGGTGAGAACCCTATCTTGCTAAGCTTCATTAGCAGCGCGTCATTGTTAACCCTATCAAAAGCCTTCCGGAAGTCGAAGTAAAGTACATCTACCTGACGCCCGCGGTCCAAGCTAGTCGAGATATAGTCTACTAGTGTCAGGAGATTTGTGTCAACAGACCTTTTGCTTCTGAAACCGTGCTGCTCATTGCAAAGATACTTGTTTATTTGCTCGTAGATAGCATTATAAAGGATGTTTTCGAAGACCTTCGCTGGAGAAGATAGGATTGCGATAGGGCGGTATTCTTCAACGGAGCTTTTGTTTTGGGTTTTAGGGATAGGTGTAACTCTAGTAACTTTCCATTCAGAGGGATATGTACCAGTCTGCAAGGCCAAATTAAAGATGTGGCAAAGAGGATCAATGAAGATATTTCTTAGGTCTTTAACTATGAAGGGCGGGATGTTATCGGGGCCGATAGAACTGTTAGGTTTAAGTTTATTTATGCCTTTTACAATATCTTCATGGCGCAAGGGGGGGATATTTATGTAATTGCTACTATTGGAATTGTCAGACGTACAGACATGATCAGCGTTAAGCTGCGGGACATCAGGCAGAAAAACAGCTGAGAAAAATTCAGCAAAAGCCACTGCCGCCTTAGTGCCGGTAAAAGTTAAACCCTTGTATGTTACATTCGGTTCAAACCCACCTTTGGATCGCAGGCTGGTCACGTGTGACCAGAATTGACGAGGGTTATGTTTAATTTTATTCTCTATAATTTTCATGTATGAGGAATACGCATCAGCAATACGGGTTTTAAGGCTGGACCTCAGGCCAGAAAATAGTAAATACGCGCTAGCGCACTTAGTTTGTTTCCAATCTTTATGGAGTTTTAATTTGAGTCTTAAATCCTGGATGATATCGCATGTAAACCATATAGGATATCGCCTATTTGCCGACTTCCTTCTGCGTTTTTTAGGCATGCACATATCAAAGAGATTATAAATAATGCTGTAAAACTTGGAAGTAGCCCCTTTTACATCCTTCGACCCCAAAACCTCCTCCCAAATATTTTCGTCACTGAATAAGAAATAGAGTTGTTCAAAATCGCATTTGCCGAAGTTCCAATCCTTGGCACTGTCTATATTGCTGGGCTCAATTGACTCCGAACAATGACCTACATCGACTCCTATCTCAATGTGTAGTGCCGGGTGATATGCATCCAGTGGTACTATACCCTCGGCAGCAGTGACGAATGTTTTTGGTGCGCTAATGTTCTCCTGAACCAAAACAACATCTAACATACCTCCATGCGAATTCTTCACAACGTTCATCTCATTCAGACTACAAAATGACACGAAGTAACAATAATAATTCTTAATATTTAACGATACACTATTTAAATTTAAGTCACCTAAAATTATTACAAGGCCTTTTAAATAATTTATAAACTGTTCTACTTTACAGAACCATCTCATGTATTCATCATCGCTTGCACTAGGTTTAATATACACAACACATACATGAACAGTACGTCCGCACCATGTAAAGTCGGCCCATAAGTCCTCACCCTCGTCCGTTTCGAGATCACGGCGGCGGCACAGCACGATGGGGGCGCGCGCGGCAAGCAATACTCCGCCGCACGGTGTTCCCCGATCACGTCGCATCACATTCCAATCGCCAGTCGTAAGCTCCCCATCTTCAATAGAGGCATCAAGAAAGCTCTCTGTTGCAGCGATCAGATTATGCTCCAGCTGTAACAAGTTCGTTCTCCACGTAGACAACTTGGTTTTAAGACCACGGACATTTTGATACAGCACATCAATATTCTTAATCTTGTTAAGAGGTTGTTTAGGCACGAAATGACTGGTGGGTTGGTTGGGCCTTAACAGATGTCTTATAGTTCCTTGTACGTCCCGGGTTCACATAAGTAATCCATGTGTTTAATCTCGCGTTCTTTGGCCATACATCAACAGAAAAGCATTTTTCATAATAGATAATGGGGATACCAATCTTGAATGACCTGTAATTGCCTCTGGCCCGCAGCTCATCAACCGTGCATGTGCCAATGGGGCACAGTTGTCGTAGATAATCACGAATTTCGTCAGCGCTGGAATCCATGTTCCACAAATGTAGATATTCACGTGGTTCAACTGCTCTTAAGGTGGTGATGTTGGGCCCAGCGGTACCATATAATGAGGCGGGCTTCCGGAATTTATTTTTCTTTACTTCGGTCCAGTTTTGATCGTCAGCAGAAAAAAAAGTGGTAGAAGAAGTGCACCTATCGGTAGGAGTATGGTCAGTAGGAGTGGGGCCGTGAGCAGAAGCAGTGCGGTCATCGGCAGGGGACGTGTCACGTGAGATATCCTTACTAATCAGTTCTAGGGTTTCTGTCGCGTGCACTTTGAGGTTGATTGGGTTTTGGTCACCTTGAATAACAACAGGCTGGTTAGAGCCGTTAGAGACGGGTACATTAGAAGCAGCATTTTTTGCTTTAGGCTTTTTCTGTTTTTTGGCACGTTGCGTAAGTTGTACCGGTGTAGGAGTATCCAGGGCTTGGGGTGCAAGCTGAAGTTGCTGTTGAGCGGTTACAATGAGTGGCTGCTTAGTGGTAACACTGAGGGGTTGCTGCTGGACAACATTTATACAAGTTCCAAGTAGGGTGTTGTTTTGTTTTAACTGGGTATTCAGTAAGTCAATTTGGGAGGCATATCCGGTTAACTTACATTCGTAATTTGTAACAAGAGATACTGCTTTGCCAAGTTGTTCTTTTAATACTTCCATCTCTAGGCGTAATTTACTCATTTCAAATGAGAGTTCCTGAAATTCAACCTGGTTTTGTGCGTTTTGTATCTCGGGGACTTTTTTTCTAAACGTAAGCTATGACTTTGATTTCACGCCATTGGGAGGGGATAACACCAGAACTCAGTATGAGATTATATAACCGTAGGAGGTATAATTCTCCCATCTCCGGTAAGTGTGAAATCATGGAATAAGAAATCATATCTTCGCCTGGAGCTGTATCTTTTAGTTTATAACATCCACGCATTTCATGTATATTGAAATCTGATTCCAATAGATCATTAACAGAGGAAAAGGATGGCGACAATGGTATAACAAAATCAGGGGTAAGGGTGCACAATAATGCTGTCTTGGCTTCTTGAGGGACAAATACTTTAGATCTCTTGTATCCTTTCATCCATCTCATTTTACTCCACATATCAGAAACCGACATTGTATGGTCAATACTGTGACAAAATGATTGCCAGTCGTTGGATTTGGCCTCATAAATAGCAAGCTTTGCATTACACGTCTTCTCTTCGAGTATATTTAAATTACTAGGAGTGGGATTTTTCCTAAAATTAGCCAAAGCTAGTCTTCGTTCACCCACTAACTTCGAAATTAACGGAGACCAATAACCTTTCGGACTAAATCTACTATTAGGATTATGACACGATCTTTTCATAGGTATACTTTCATCAGCGGCACGATTAATACAGTAAGTAAAATGATCATATAAATCCTGTATATTTTTTGATTCTACAAGTCCCGATAAATGTTCAGATATGTGCGTTTTATAACAGTTCCAGTTAGCTAATTTATAATTTCGTGTCTTTGAAACATATAGAAGATCTCGATATCGCATTTTAATTTTAATAAATAGGTGATCGCTTCCCAAATTTTCGCTCATGACTGACCATTCAAAGTTTATTGCAATATCAGCTGATGAAAATGTAACATCTGGAGACGATTCTTGGAGATAATTATTGACAAGCTTTGATCGCGTAGGGTGTCCATTATTAAGGGAAGTAAAACCAAACTCCATAGCTGATTCGTAAATTTGTTTACCTCTGGTATCGTTCTTGCATGACCAGTTAGTATGGTGGGCATTGAAATCCCCCACGATCAAACATTTTTTGTGAAATTTTGAAAATATCATATCCCAATCACTTTGAGTGGTATGTACAGAACTTGGACAATAAACTAGTATAATATGTTGGATACTGCTACAATTTATTAGTCTTACACATAAAATTTCAATTCCAGAATTACTTATACTTACAGGAATCTCCTGAAATTTAATTGAATTATGCGCAATAATGGCAATACCTCCGTAAGAATCATCCCTGTCTTGTCTATATATGTTATATCCACTCATGTGGAGCATTATATCAGGGTTTATCCAGGTTTCACACACTACTGCAATATGGACTCGTTCTTGTAACAATAAAAGTTTGAATTCTTCGACTTTGGGTCTTAAGCTCTGTGCATTCCACTGTATAAAATTTAGAACAAAATCTTTAACATTAGCCATTGTTAAATAGATTCATAATGTTCTCAATAATATCTACTTCTTTAATAACTCTAACAATAAAAAGTATGACTTCCTCAAAGATACAACTACATAGAATTTTAATTTTGCTATCGAAATTGTAATCAGACATACAAATATTTTTTAATTTCTCTAACAATCTATCTATCTAATTTTACGTTTAGAGTTTTTCTTGGGTTCAGTTTCCTCACACTGTTCGGAAGTACTCTCGGTGTCCCGGTGTATTACGTTATCTTCAATATGGTCTACTTTATCTTGCAATTTTCTATTTGTGTTATGTTTCATCTTTGATTTATTTCTTAAAATTGGAGATGCCATCGGTGTAACTACATTATTTTCTTCTATTTTATCATCACAATTTGGTCTATACGAGGGTATTGACGGACCAGTTACTAATACATCTCTAAAAGTCCTCCTATCGTTAATATTTTCAGTATTTTGACTTATTTGTGATTCTAAGGTATCCTTTAATTCCTCAGTCTCCTTTGAATGCTTTGGTGTATTATATTTCGTTAAATAAATATCAAGAGCTTTTTTGTATGTGCAATTCAATTCGGACATTATGTTTCTAATTTGCTTCTCTTTAAGAAATGTTTGACACTTACTCTTATCCAATGCCATATGGTTCCCTTTACAATTTACACACTTGTATGTTTGCGTTTCACAGTTTGGATGATTTCCAGCACATTTTGGGCAAATTGTTTTCTTTGTTGGACATGAGCGACTTAGGTGGCCAAACTTCCAACAAGTAGAACACTGAGAGACTGGAAAGACATACGGTTCAACTTCAAACCTATACCCGTATCCACTAATATACGGGGGCACAGTTGCACCCTTAAAACCTAAGCGAATAGTCTCACTGTCTATCCATTCTCCCCTCTCAGTCTGTTTCTTTAATCTTCTTACAGAAATAACATCATATTCGCATTTCAAATTGTCCCGAATTTCCTCTTCTGTCATGTCTAAATCCACAGATCTCACGATGCCATAAGAAATCGTGATTTCATCAATCAGGCGACAATTGTAATCTAAACTTTTAAATTTTTCAGAATTAATTAATTTCTCCGATTCCTGTTTGTCCTCAAAATAAATATAACTTTTGTATGGGTTTTTATATTGGATTTTTAAAATGTTTTGAATGTTATTAGATCTCAGCAACTTAGCCATACCAAATTGTTTTGGTAAAATATCCTTTCCTGTAATACATACTACATATGTGTCACTGTTCGAATTTATGTTCTTGCCATTTGAAATATTTATGATTTCTGTTGTCCTATTTTTCGCCATTCTTTTGTGGTCTTTCCTCACAGTGATAAATCCATCATCATCCTCTATAATTTCCTCACTATCCTGTCTAGTTCTCTTCTCGGGTAATAATAATTGTTCTTTCTGTTGCTCTTTCTCCAATCTTTTCCACTCGCTTCTCTCAATACTTTTCTCAACTTGTTGCTCACACATTATTAACTCTTCAACTATATCCTCACTCGATTTATTAACATTGTCCCTTAATTCATCCATCATTAAAATTAAACATTATATGAAAAAAATAAAAATGTAGGGTATATGCAATAAAAATCTAGCCGCGCGATACAACGCTCACTCAAACAACGCGCTTACGGTACGGCGTCTCGCGCGCGACTGTATCATCAAATTAAAAATGTAAGAATAGCGTATTAGATATGGGCTAGCAGAATGTTCGAGATACAATAATTAATCAAGCTATGGTGACGACAACAAGAACTCGCAACTGGCATCATACAATAATCTCGTCAATAGTAGTTGCCAGTTTATATCAATTGGAGTATACTAATATTTTACAGTTTCTTTATTATTTGTGTAGTAACGAGGACAGTAAAGAGATGAACATGAAACGTGAGAGTAAAGCATACAGCTACAAGGATCAACTTGAAGAGCTGCAGCTGCGGAGAGAACTTGAGGAGAAGAAGCGGCGAGAGGGCAAGATCAAAGAGGTCAGTAAAGATCGACTTAAAGATGGAATCAAATGATATTTATGTCTAATGTATGTATAATTTTCAATGATTAATTACATAGTCTACTTTTATCTATGTTATCTGTATTTTGTTTGTTTTAGGTGCCCTTATCAGCTAAACAGAAGGAGGCTATTAAAGCCCAACTGGCAAAGGAGAGTGCTATAAGACAAAGACTGAGCGCGGTAAGTGAATCTTGTATACTTATTTATAACTATAAATAATTAGGGCGTTACAATGGAGTCTCGAGTAGTAGTTTGGCACTTAGTTCTTATTGAATTTAAATACAGCTGTAAAAAGGGTTACCGAGAAAGCGAGCCAAAATTCTCGCATTTCTTGTCTACAATTGATTATTGAATGTCATTTTGCAGAAGATCTGAGCCACTGTTTATTCGAAATAGCTCTGGTTGTGTGAAGTTAGCAATTTGACCACTGTTAAACCACTCGCGGACAAGTTCAGACAAGCTTAGTTATGTATAAGGGCCAGTAG
>OY292517.1:389921-441921 GCA_958496365.1 Subacronicta megacephala | reverse complement strand
TCCATATCCAATTAGTGGGAACAGTAATTTTTTTCTTTCAGCGTTGTCCAAATTGATAAAAACATGGTTAAATAGCAAGACGTAACGATCGCACTGGCACGCACATGGACATACTGACTTACATGCACCTATAAATCTACCCACACAGTCATTGCAACTGCAACATTAACTAGTAGCATAATAAATTGTTGTTGAGTAAAAACGTAGACAGTGTTTCAATCACCCACAGTTAAATATAAATCACATTCAGATTAATGTCAATTTTTACGTGACTTTCTATAATTGTTGCACTAACTCTTGTAATATGTACATTAAAATTCACTTTCAAGTATTCATTTCATGCGAGTGCGTAAATGTTAAAAATGATAACAAAATAATAATGTCTTTATCACTATCCATGTCCATACCAAGACAGTCTTATTGAGATGGTATAATGGCTCGATGCAGCGCGTAATTGGTGTGTAACTGGTCCAGATCCGGCTGTCGATGTGCACCGCGAACAAGCTGGAGGGCTCGCTGAGCGCGCTGAAGCGGCGGCTCGGGCTCACCTTCATCAAGTTCGAGGACGCGGCCGTCGAGCTGGAGCCCTTCGTGCGCGCGCACGTGTTCGACACCGCCTCCTACCTCGGCAGGCAGATGCTCGCACACTTCAAGGACGTAAGTCCGATGTCAAATTGCAGTGTATAAGTCCTTCCTTCCTTCGTATCAGAGTAATCTTTCTAAACGACCAACTTCACGAGTTCGTAATTTCCTCAGGAGTTAAAATGGCAAGCAGCCAAGATCTTAGGGTCGGTAGACTTCCTGGGCAACCCGCTGGGCTTCGTGGCGGACGTGTCGGAGGGCGTGACGGGGCTGCTGCTGGAGGGCAACGTGGGCGCGCTGCTCAAGAACGTCACTCACGGCATATCCAACTCCGCCGCCAAGGTTACAGGTCAGACATCATTGTAGGATTTACTCATTTTTGTCAGTATTTAATTAATTATTATTTTGTAAAAGTTCAAACCTTTGGTGCGTCGTCGTCTATAAGCATTCTTCTTTTTTATGGACAAATTTAAATCTTAAAAAAATATTTTTCATCTAAGTTGAGTGGTAGTAAAATATAGCGAAAAAGTAATTATCGATACTTAGTGGGATTATGATGGTTATACAGAGTCACTGGGCGACGGGCTGGAGCGCGTGGTGGGCGACGAGGCTCACGAGGAGACGCGGCGCCGCATCCGCTCCGCCGCGCCCGGCGCGCACCTCGCCGCCGGCTTCCGCGGCCTCGGCCTCGGCATACTCGGTAACCACACGCAGAGACAATGGCTTAACAATGTCGCTCTTATGGATGTCGACCTTATGGGCGTCGGTCTTATGGATGTCGACCTTATGGGCGTCGGTCTTATGGATGTCGACCTTATGGGCGTCGATCTTATAGATGAAGTATTTTGGGCGTCAGGCATATAGGCGTTGCTCTTAATGGGCGGCTTAATAAGTGTCGGTCTAACGGCTTCGGTCTTATGGATGTCGTCTTATGGGCCTCGGTTTACGGGCTTCGGTTCTATGGGCGTCGAGCTTATGAGCGTTGGTCTTTTGGACGCCGGTTTTATGGTGTCTTCTTAGGGGCGTCGGTCCTATGGCCGTCGGGCACCATAGCCGTGGTAGTCCGGGAAGCATAGCCGCTCGTTCTTGTACTAAATTGTTATAAGTTCATCTTTATTAATGCGTTTAATTGTTGCTAGGTGGCATGACGTCGTTGGTGAAGCACAGTTACGAGGGCGCGACCTCGGAGGGGCTGGGTGGGTTCCTGGCGGGCGTGGGCAAGGGCCTGGTGGGCACCGTCACCAAGCCCGTCATCGGCGTGCTCGACCTCGCCGCCGAGACAGCCTCCGCGCTCCGCGACACCAGCCGCAGGTCAGCACTACTTGCAACAGTGTTGTTCTAAATAACTTATACTGTAGGTAGGGTGTTGTTGATGGGGTGTATGGTGTGTGGTTCTGGGCAGGTCGGACAAGTGGGTGCCGTCGCGCGTGCGCGGGCCGCGCTGCGTGGCGGGGTGCGGCGGGCTGCTGCCGCGCTACTGCTCGGCGCAGGCGGCGGGCGCGGCGCTGCTGTACGCGCTCAACCACACGGACTACTCCGAGCACTTCCTGGCCTACCGCACCGTGCGCGACACGCCGCACGACATCCGCGTGCTGCTGTCCGACACCTACCTGCGCATCATCACCTGCAAGCACCACGCGCCGCAGGTCGTCATGGAGACGCACCTCAGGTGACCGTCCTCACACTACTCGGTGCATAGCGTTACATACACCGGACCGTACCTTTTCAGAGAGTTTGACGACGTTATTTGTTACAGCAACCTGGTGTCGTGCACGGTGGTGGTGGCGGAGGGCGCGCAGCTGGTGGAGCTGGGCGTGCGCGGCGGGGGCGGCGCGGAGGGAGTGCGGCGCCCGCGCGTGCAGTGCGACAGCTCCGAGCTGGCCGCCTGGGTGGCGCGCCACGCCGCCTACAGCCGCCAGCTGTACCACGAGCACGTGCACACGCTGCGCCCGCACACCGACCTCTAGCGTGCGCTGTGACAGCGACAGCTCCGAGCTGGCCGCCTGGGTGGCGCGCCACGCCGCCTACAGCCGCCAGCTGTACCACGAGCACGTGCACACGCTGCGCCCGCACACCGACCTCTAGCGTGCGCTGTGACAGCGACAGCTCCGAGCTGGCCGCCTGGTGGCGCGCCACGCCGCCTACAGCCGCCAGCTGTACCACGAGCACGTGCACACGCTGCGCCCGCACACCGACCTCTAGCGTGCGCTGTGACAGCGACAGCTCCGGAGCTGGCCGCCTGGGTGGCGTGTCCATATTATGCAACAATTTAGCATCCTAACCAAAAGCATCTTTCTTAGTACAATTCTTGGAATAGACATTACAACTGCGCACGCGACGATATTAATTGAGTTGATGAGTCTAATTACGTTGCGAGAATACTGAGTTGACTGGTTTTCATTCGAAATAACAGGCTTAGTGAAAAACATAACTTGTATACTGACAAAAAAAGAAACATATAAACGATAAAAGTTTTTGGTGAAAATTGAGAAGGGAATGGTGGTCTCTTTCCCGTTTAAAATTCTTGCAACGTTCTTATTTTTGACCGATTTTAATTTTGGTTTCGATGATCGGCTTTATTTAAGATCTTATTTGTCAAGCCATATACAATAATCAGTCAACTAGCCAATTTATCAAACAAGGTATGATAAAAAATAAACGACGCTCGAACTGCCTGACAGGAATTAATAAAAAATGATACGAAGAAAATGTCTCACTGTTAAAAAAAGCTTTACTAAACTCGAGAGCTTTTAGAAACATTATTGATAACTTGAGCTTATAAGATATTATAAACCTATACAGTGATTGAGAAATACTAAACAACATTTGGTTAATAATGCCAAAAACCACTTCAAAAAACCTGTTTAAGTGTATTTTTTACTGGACCATAAATACGAGTATTAAAGGAACATATTTTTATTGATTGAAAATATGTCCCCGTATTTTCAAAATCTTATGACACCCGTTTTTCGTTCAACCTGTATAGTTTAAAAAAAATATGAGTAAAGCTAATTGATGCCTTTAGGCTCCGAAATATATTTTCAGTCATGAAATTATACATGTGTGCACAAATATCAATAAATTAGTGTTTCTAACTAAATAGGAAATAAATATTCCAAAATCATTAAAATTCCATTTGTACCCGAGACCTTTTAAAACTTTTGTACGCAGACATGTGGCATGACAGTGGTTGGGTTTGGTTTGCAATAACCAAAGATAATATTAAAAAACCAAAAAAAATATGAAAGAGAACGTAAGTTCACGGCTACATAGGAAGGACCTAACCTGATTAAAATCTTTTCGACTGGCTGGTGCTGTAAAATCTGTATTATAATTATTAAATAGGGACAATTTATAACAGTATTCATAGTTTCATTAGCAGAAACGTTTAGTGACTGCGTTGTTAACTCTTGATCTATTTAATAATAAATGACAAGAGATAATTCTCTTCTAAACATATTATTAAAAAGACATTGCGTGTTATTTATTAATGTCTTACAAATTAGGATACTCTGTCAGTGTACATTATCATTGTATTATGATATTATTATTTAATCGAAATGTCAGTCTCATATTGTTCTCATTATGGTAACGTTGTTGACGTGTACACCTGATTGTCGGTCATTACGTATGGACCTTAGTACAATGTAACGCAGCTATGTTAGTAATATTCTGTTTACCCAATCAGTATATAAAACAGTATAATATGAGTTTTGTAACGTAGTCTAAGAGTTGGAGACGACTCTAAGAACAAACTTAAGCTACTTGGCTATGGAGTATACGGATATTAATATAAGAAAGTATATGTTTATACTTACAATCGTCTCTGAATTTTAGCTTAACAGCTATTAGAAGATTTATTGAATTATATTTGTATGTTTAATGGTGATTATAATAATCGTAGACTTAATAAAATATGAATTAATATTCCTATTCGGCAACTCATCATCGATCTATTCCCACTGTTGGGGCTGTACTGTAGATCTCTACTCCGAGGGGTCTGGTGTGACATATACATAGTTATTTTGTGATATAAACCGTTGCTTCACACATTAACTGGTTTATTCCAAAATAACGTTGCAACTTAGTTATGATTTTCTAGGAATTGTAATAGTTACAATGTGGACTTATAATCTCCAAGCTATCTGGTAATATTATAAATATCCAGTCAATGTCGAAACTAAATATTAAAACATGAATCCTTTAATCAAGTGTGTATGTAACTCATGAAACTTGATTTTTGTAACTACCATATAATATTTACTTACCAACCTTTGTAATTTACGATTTGTAATGTAAAAGGACCTACTTAATGGCCACACGGCTATACATCGAGCTATTCAAATCAAGTATAGGCTGGCCCCGCATCGTGTCGATACTGGATGTCTATAGCTTGATGTGTAGCCGTGCGTACTTTAGAAATTCTATAAAAAAAAGAAAAGATAGCTTCAATTAGAAGACAGCTGTAACAACAGGTTTTATAACTATACAGGTGCTTTAAATGTATTGTTATTTATAATTATTATATTTTCATATGCGACTTAGTCGTGGTCCACTCTTGACAAACTTGTTGTGTGATACTTGAACGAGTATGTATGGTTGACAACAAAACTTTGTTTTATAGTATATAATGCAAGGAGAAAATTTTAACGCGTTCTAATAGAGAAACATAATGTTTGCACACTTGACAATCTCGGTTGGCCAATTTTCAGCCTAATTTTGTAGGATAAACATAGCTATTAATGAACTGGAGGTAGAACGCGTTAAAAATTACCCTGTAAATATAATTTATTAACACTTTCAGATTAATATATTTTGTGTACGTATGAGAGTAAAGATGAGTCTAGATTGATCGAAATGATCTTAGGCTGTGATATATAATGCTATGACAAATAGACTTGGGGGCTCAAACTGCCAATTCTGGCAACACTTTCCTTCCTTGTACATTCCATTGCGGGTTTTTTGGCACGTTGTTTTCATACTTTCACAGTGATATAGCAATTTAATGAACATTTCATTAGACCGCGTAGCTCTTCGAAGTGTTGCCAGTTTTCTCAGAAGCTCTATTGCGAGTCGTAGAAGGTGAAGATTACTTAAGATTGTGTTTATAAGACATTCAACTTTCTCATATTGGTTATCTTTTAAGTTAAATTGTTAAACTTTTTGAGTAAGCATACTAAGCATTGAAATAATTACTTTATTTCAAACAGCCTTAATTGGGTTGTCAAGTTCTTGATTTTTTAGTTAAAAAATGCTGCTCGGTATCGATATTAGCGAATATTAGGCGCTTATTAATTGTGTTTGTTTGTTTGAGTTTAGTAGTTTTGCTGAAGGAAATGAGTTTGATTGTGATTGCTCATTATTTTGTAAGCGAAGTAGTTTTTTTCTGACGTTACACCAAATCTAAAAATGTCTCGGACCATTTTACGTTTGATAAGTCCATATAATATAGATACTAACGCAATGTTACACAATGTAGGTAAGTTAGAAGTTCAGGGGCCGTATTACCACGTATTAATGCCATTATTTTTACGCTGTGAAAGAGGGACGCCACTATTTAACCTGTAGAGCGGCATCCCTCTCTCACAACCTAAAAATGATGGCATTAATACGTGGTAATACGGCCCCAGACGTCAAATTTATAATAGCAATATTTAACATTAATTTAATTTTCATTAAAACAAATTGCCCAATAAATTGAATGACAACTACGCAGTGTAAGAGGGCCTGATTAAATGCAAAAAATACTAAAATTACACTTAGTAGGTATAACGCCGTCAAAGCTTTATTCACCTCAAAAGGGATAATATAATACGATACCTTGGGTTTAAAAGGGGGTAACCACTACAATATAGGTACGCAAATATTTTTTTGTTTATTGTGACGGTTTTATTAAGTTTCACCTGTCAATCATAAGTTTGTGTTAAACACATATCTATAGATTTGCAGATGACGTGACGTCAGAGTTTGTTATAGTTGTAGATAGCTTTAGTTGACCCAACATTACCAAAGTTCGGCTTAAACTGTAAGTGGATATTTTTGTTTGTATTTATTTATTTATGACGAGTATGCCAGTGATAGAGAGCAAACTTATTTATTTCAGACTGTTGTGGTTTAGTTCATAAATAAATGTCTTCGAATATATCTTGTTTTATTGAAAATCGTAGGGAAGGAGATTGCAGCTTTTCTTATAAATTCATGAGATGAAAACCAGCCGTATTCTATAACACTTTCTATATTGCAGAAATTGCCAATTTTGACATTTTGAATTTTGATAACGCTATAGAAGCAAAGGTAAGGTACCAAAGGTTTTAATACTCAGTTTTAAATTTGTGTTAATTGGTAGTCAATGTCGCAATAACAGCAACGAACCTAGATTGTGTTATAAATATAAAAAATTGGCGGGCTAGATTGAACGATCAGTCTTAAATAATATGTAATACCTGCCTTATCACTGAGAACAAAATAAGAAAAACATTGTAATTAGTAACCAATCACAGCAATAAGTGTTTACTTATCACTACAATAAGATGTAAAGCGACCTTGAAATAGTAATTAAACTGGAAGCTCTCAAACAATGATAAAGCGCACTCGACAGATAGCGCGCAATCTCAGCGCGGTAGTAACGTGGGTAACGTGCCGAAGCGCGCCAGTCACACGCCGGTCTCCCTTCAGTCGCCACAATCGCCGAGGTCAACAAAGGTCAGCGCACGAGAAAAAATCATCAACATTTGATCTGACATACCACACATCAACGTACGTATACTTTTAAAATTTGCATAATCAGGTTACAATGTACGTGGACATTCTGTTCGTGTGCTCGTTTGTTTTGGTGGTGAACGCGGCGACCTTGAACGCACCGAGGTGAGTGAAACCAATGACTTGTTAACGACGTACAAGTGGCAGGTTTGTAAGTTTTCATTCGAGTAGTCCCGCCTTTTTGATTAAATATTTTTGTTATACCTACCCACTTTATTTGAATAATTTGTATCAAGTTTTTAATTTTTTCCCCATAAACCACTGATATTAGCAAGTTACAAGGTCTGCTATTAAAATTTAGATTAACTGTGTAGGTATTAGAGAAAACAATATTATGGCAGGAGGTCTTTTAGACCATAGCAACACACATGACCTCAAACACCAGTCTCGCGTGACGACGCCGCCAGTTTATTTGCATAGAACTAATTATGATATATTTACGATAAAGTGTCCTGAACGACTGATATTTTAAAGTGAGTACTTATATTGGCGTTATTTATAAACCAGTGAAATGTGAATTGTTACAGCATGACGTCCGTTGACTTCAGTAAAGTGCCTATCACGGAGAAGCCTTTATTTCAGCCACCACTACAAGAAATAGCCGACGGTGAGTAATTCTACTATGTTATGTTATTAACTCAGTCGTAGTCCCAAGCGCGACTACTACGCTAGAGCGCCTGGGTTCCATTCCCGGGTCAAGCAAAGTGTTATTGGGTTTGTCTATGAAGTTTTAGGTAGCAGCTCCAACCCTTTAGAGAAAAAAGGCGTGATGGTATGTAATGTTATTTAATTCATGAACGATAGTCGTTGTTTTCTTTCTACCAGCTAATATTTTCAAGATACCTACCGTCCTACAAAATAAGTAAGTGAATCCTTTTTTTTGTGGCAATTGAGCCGATTGCGGCTATTCTGATTATACACCCACCTACAAGCCTACCTACTCGTCAATTATAATAAAATAATCTCGATCAGAAGTTAATGACAGCCGTCGGAGTATGAGGCACGAAATACATGACCAGTGCCCACAGATCGTGTCGTGGAGGTTTATGGTGACTCCTATTGCTTACCCGGTGTCTTACTTCGCATGTTTCGTGATTATCTTTTGTGAAAGCCACACAATTTTGATCGCTGTGCTGGTTGGAAATATTTGGATATCATATTAATATCAATGTGTTGTGTGCAGTGCTATCCGTTGGACTGACCAGCACGTTCGAGACGGTGAAAGTGTCAGTAGCTGACACACCGGACCTCACGCAAGCACCTTACAACCTCACATCACCAGGTAAGAGTTAAATAAATGTAATATTGAGTTATGCCACAGGGGGTAGCACCCTTTGGTTTTTTTTTTGGCGAACAATGAACGGTTTGAATTACGACCACTGTACTAATTAGGCAGTCCAGTTTAAATCTTAATATGTTTTAGTTATAAGAGTAGTAGACAGAAAGATATAGAGTGCCTTTGCCACTACCTACGTACCGTACATATCTACCTACTGGCAGACTTTTAGTAACAACAATGTAAAGTAATGCATTCTCATGCATACCATACATGTTTTATTTACGGTATTTTTATTACCACCACAAGTAGTTTACCTGCCAAGCATTTAAATGGAACATTAAAGTAAGTACATATGTTGCTCAGACTAGGAATCTGTGATATGTTGGTATGTACTTTTTCCGTATCACTTCGCGCACATTGTTATTTTTATACTTACCTTATTTTAATTACAAGTTATTTCAGTAGGTACCTAAGTATGTGATGACGTCTGTGAAACAATTATGTAATGATCACCAATTAATTGTTGTTACAAATATTACGCTATCTAATGTAAACAATTGATACTTTACATACTAATTTGCTTTGGTTATCTATGTATCAGATGTTTTACCCGGTATTTAACATTCAACTTAGACGAAATATATAGGTAGGTACTACGGATCCATAAAAAACATTTAACTTAGTGTTGATAGCTTTAATTGTTCAAATTAATATATTATTTATTCGAAAATGGACAATGTAACACTACTGGGCACAGGTTTTACCAAAGTGTCGTTTTCCTTGTAGTATCTAAAGATGGTTATTTTTAATACTCGTAGAAAAAAAAGTACTTGTTTTGTATTTGATCTCATTGAATATATACCTACCTATTAACGTCAGGTTTAACGGGAAATGCTAAGTTGATCGAGATCGGTGGTCCACCGTACCTGCTGCCGCTGGTGCAGCGCAACAAGATCTACGACCTGGCCGCGCTCGCCAGCCACCTGCACAGCGAACCCGCGCTGCTCGCCGGCGCCGGCGCAGGGCCCTGGCCACACATCGGCGTCAACTGCGAGGTTTGTCGATTTGAATCGTCTTGGTCGGCCTCATTATGTTAACAAACGCTGTAACTATTAGGTAACCAGACAAACGAGAAGCCGAATAATTCGAATTGTTTGGAGCTTTCGCCTCTTGTAATGACTAAATGATATATTTAATTTCCAGGGTATTATAAATCTGAGCATACGCAACGGCACAGTGGATCAGGGTACACGGATCGTGTCTGTAGAGCCGGTGGGCGCGGCCAAGGGCAAGAGCGGCTACCTGCAGCGCCGGCTGCCCAACACAGAGACCAGGACAGCGTTGCTAGGAAACTACCTGCTCAGCGAGGGCAAACCCGGCAAGGTTTGTGTGGACCTACCATGTTAAAAACAGCAAAACAGTTGTATAAATGTTTCTTTCCAACCTTGTGTTGTTCACAAAATTATTTTTAATCCCCGATAAAAGAAGCGTGTTATACTATCTGGCATTAAATCTCGTAGACGGATGAACCGATTTCAATGCGATTGTAGTTTGAAAGCCGATTTATTTCGGATTGTTCTTAGGTGCTTGATGAAAATCAGGTTCAGTCTAGCATATAACAAATTAAAGTTTGTGTATCAATGATGTTATTGCAGGTCATTAAAGTAATTGCTAAGAAACGTATTGGTCCATCAAACTTCATCCAAGCCATCAGGGAGACGCTCAAGAACCATTATGGTGACAAAGTTGTCGGTAAGTCATTTAATTAAATGCTCGCTTGACTTTAGGGCACCAATTTCGCTTATATTTTCATCTATACAAATAAATAAAATTGAAGTGTGTAATAGAAAACTGTTATTAAATCTGTCTGTTTGTTCCGACTTTCCCCGAAACGACTGGACCAATTTTGACGGGACTTCCACTGGCAGATAGCTAATTTTATAAGGAGTCACTTCGGCTATTTAACATCATCGTACGATCCTTGAGCCTACCAAAAGCAATATATCTAGAACGGCGGAAGAAACTGTAAGGCACAGCTAGTCATAACATCATTTTGTTATTAGGTCTGGGTGGTATGTTCTTGCTGCGTTCTGGTAAAGTGAAGTTCCACGTGATGCCGGACTTCTCCGAGGCGCCACTGTGCTCGGACTCGGACGTGGACTCCTGGCTGCACTACTTCGAGATGCGCGCGCCCATCACCAATGTCGGCACACTCGTCACCGGGGACCATGTTAGTACCACTATACACTGATAGCGAGGAAGTACCTTTTAACCGACTTCAATGAAAATAAAAAAGTAAATTAATTCAACCCCTGTAATATTGTTGGAATTACACAATATTCCTTTAATTTATGTTAGTCTATATATACGGGCTTCTAACCAAACAATGTAAGCGTATTCTTATGAAAATAGAACTCAAATCGTGTTTTTTTTAATAGAATTGAGTCTACATTTTAGGGTACAGTGCGAGTTTGCAAATGGAGGGCTACGACTTCCGAATCCTTTTTGCACATATTTAGTTCGTTTCTTATTTTATTTTATAAATAAGTTATAATAAGCCAGTTATTTTTAAAATAAGGTACTTTATACTCTTCTAAAATTTTTTTGGAACCATCCCGAACAAAAATGTTATCTTTTTGTATTTTATTTTGCATTTTCCATGCAAGGATTAGTAAATTTTTATTTTTCAAATTAGTCAAGCTTTTCCTTCACTTTAGTATTTCTTTAGTTTATAATCTTATAATAGTATATAATCTTATTAATATTTAAGTAACTTTATAATCTTTGAAAATTTAAAATGCCTAAAGAATTCAAAAATAATTAAAAGGTAATGTGGCATTGTGACCTCATACTTGCTGTAAAGCAAGTCATGTCAAGCCGAAGATCGGGCTCTGTGGCGTTGACTAGGAGAGGCCTACGTCCAGAAGTGGACGAGTATGGGCTGATGAAGTCATGTCAGTTGAGAACCAAACTTGCATTTCAGCAGATGTCAATTTTTCCTTCAATAAAATAATTTTATAACTGTTATTTTCATGATCTTTGTAACGAATCTTATGATTTCCATTTTCAAGAATCATGCCGGTATGATGGTATGTTTATATTTTAATGTCGATATAACTTAATAATTATTTAATGTTTAGCCCATAATTTTTAACGCCCAAATTTAATGTTTAGCACGTAAAGATTAGCTTGCCAGAAGGTTGACGTTATGGACAGTCGTGCCCAGAACCCCTCGTGTTTTGCATGAAACGTGTAAGTCTGTATACATGTCTGATTATCCTGGTTGGTGGTCTCCAGGGCCTGGACCTGCGAGTGCAGCACTTCCACGGGTTCAGCTCGCACGGCGAAGGCGGCCACTACCACTACGACACCACGCCCGACGACGTCGAGTACGAGGGGTACTTCGCGCTCGCCTCACACATCATACGTGTGGACCAGCCTGTGGACACGCATGTAGTCGGACGAGACTAGACACACTATCGACTAACAAACAATACGAAATATGCATCTTATGGACACCCAAAAAATATCTACTAAAACTATTTTTAGGGATGCTAATGTAACTGTTGTTTAAACTTTTACAGGTGACCCTTTTCCAATATTTATTGTCATGTTATAGCTAGGATTGAGAGCATGGATTGAGGGTAAAACGGTGATAATATCACCATGCATATTTATACCCTAGTGAGTAAGTCGTTGAAGTACGATAAATAAATAAATTGCTCAATCAAATGACACGGCATCGACTGATCGAAAAGCTCCCCATTTTGTATAATGTTATATTTATTGTACGTTATAATAATATACGTTGTTGCAAGAATGTGGTGACTGTCGCTTTGTAGTATTTATGTTACTTGTGCTCCACTTTACATCTAATTACATTTATCTATTCGAAACTAAACGAGTGCGGTGCTGTTCATTTTATTATCACTATCACTCACTATACATATTATAAAACAAAGTCCTCCGCCGCGTCTGTCCGTCTGTTTGCGATAAACTCAAAAACTACTGCACCGATTTTCATGCAGTTTATATGTATCACTCATACATTATATTACAGAAAAACTAGCGTATAGCTAGCGTATTATAAAGAGGAATAAGCAACATGATTCTCGCAGTGCAAATTCTTATTTAGTTTACAGCTCGCGGCATGGCTAGAACAATTTTCAGTGTCTTACTTATTTTGTTACTTAGCTGTATCCTGCTCCGAAGGATCGTAGCCTGATAGCTTCCTTAATAATTAAGCTATCAAATATAAAAAGAATTCTTTCAAATCCGTTTAGTATTTCCGGATATTAGCGCGTTCAATCAGACAAACTTCAGCAGCTTTATATTTTGTATTAAATGAGGTACACATTGTAGGGTCTAAATAAAATTACAATGATTAGGCTTTACCGTGTATTGAACTTATCTATTTGTTACAATTTTCGTTTTATTATTTACACGGAACATGTTTTTACTAGTTATATTAATGATACGTTTATCGTATTGTACAATGCCTGGCTACTACATTGTGCAACAATATTAAGGAAACAAAGTAAAATAAACTACATATTTAATGAGTTAAACGTGGCAAATAAAAATTATTTCAGTACAATGTATTGAAAAGTGGATCAAACCTATAATGTCGATATACAGACAAGCTGGGCAACAGAGGAAAGTTATTTTGTTAATTTTAAACAAAATTTCAAACCATTGCGTCTGTATAACCCGAAGGGTTAGGAAGAGGTGTACTTAATGTGCACCCACAGTTCGCTGGGAGATTTAGGTCACATGTTATAGGGGGCGAGCCTATTGTTATTTACCAGGTACATATCCTAACTCCAAGCTATTACAGAGAAAGTTAAAAAAAAAACAATAAGACTGTTCGACCTGGGAATCGAATCCAAGACCTCTAGCTAGGCAAGTGCACTTGGGGCCACCGCTAATGAGGCCGTTGCTTTCATTTGATCCAGCCTACTGTGACTATGGCTTTGTCTCTCAACGAAGTTTACAATCTTAAATACATATGCAACGGATATTAGAAAAAACAATATCACGTGTACATCCATGAGTTTTTCAAAAACAAATACTTATAAACAAAGCCTTTTCGTAAATTTCCCGAGTGACTAACTTGCTGAACTTGACTCTTAACGTCCATAGCCACGCATTGTACCAAACGATATCGGCAGCGTAACTCTTAGAAATAGTTTCGATCGACTTGATTTATGTCATCCAGTAATGACATAAATGGACTCGGTTCTCTCGACGCTGAAAGTTCACCTGTATGTGCAACAGAGCTCTCGTTAGTCGATTTCAATGTTCAATTTTCATTTGTATTCTTTGAATCGGTGAGATTGAAATTAGTTTCAAGAGTTAGCTATTCTGTTTCTACAAAGGCGGAAACGCGGCTCTCAGTTACATACAAAAATAAAGTAGATACGTTTTATAATATTATATACATTGTCAACTGCAACGGCGCGATGTCGGACATTTATTTATTAACCAAACATTCGCAATATTATACTTGGTTTTTTTTAAGAACTTCATTGTAATGCAGTACGAAATTGACAATGCGCCTCGGCAATCTGTCCGTTTCTAAACACTTAACTGAACCATCGTCCTGATTTTGAGGGTAGAAGAAACTAACAAATTGTTGCCTTTTGGACTATTGCTAAGGCGCATTATTTATTACAAATAACTGACATTTCAGAAGTCATTCAACAGCGCCATCTACCTAATTAGATTTATACTTGTAGACCTTTGAGGCAATTATAATTTATTTATATTATACAAAGTACATCTAGGTTCCAGGAATTTAAACAATATATTAAATAACGTAATTATTTTCAAAAAATACAATAATACATCGAACTCTTGATTGTAACATATAAAATAATGAAGAGATGTATATGAAAGGCATAAAATAAATCATAAGGACACTATTTTTTGTAGTTTGCGGTATTGGGAAGTAAATACACTGATAGAGTATAACATAACAGACAGTTTTATCAGGATACGCTGCATTTCAAAACTTCTAGTTGTCTCTGGGAAAAGTTAAAAAAGTGCTGTTCTGTAAACAAACACATATCAAGCAGAGATGTTTTGTAAAATAAAACGCTTCTTTTATATGCAGCATATATAATTTGGCTGCGGCATATATAAATAAGAATAAGTAGGGATGGCAACGCAATACTAAAAATAGTATTCTCTTGAAACAATTTTTTTAACAACTCGATTGATTGAACTGTCTTCAAAAAGAATAATTTTGTTGTTAGGCAAGATTTGAATGTCTCATGAAAACCCCGCTTTTAATTGATTAATAATGTATGAACTTGTCATCCCCACTGTATAAAATGTCATTCGATCGGCGACCATAGAGCCACAGCTGTTCACCACAGTCACACCTCGTATTCACCTATGCAGCTGTGTGCGATAAGGTACGCAACAACTATAACAAATCACTTAACACTTGAAGCATTACACAGCCCGCGTTTGCTAGCATACTAACAACAATTATATAATAAATAAAATATTAAATACTAGACAGTACCGCGAGTACAGGCGACGACATGACGACGATAAAAATATTGTAGTTATAGAAATGTTCCGATTTTAACCCATATTTGGTGCCAAACATAGTGTGGGAATAACCACACTATGTTAGAGAAATTCTCACTGATGTGACCGACTACTGTACTCGAGTAATGAAAATTAAATTTTGAGCTAATTCTAACCAATTAATAAATGTATACACCTAAAGCTGCGAACGCACTAAAAATATTATGACCGTTTACATTACATGATCATTTTAGTGGAAGCACAATTTGCGTAAGCAGTGTTTTTAAAACGCATTATAATGAAATAGTATTTTACATCTTTATTTACATTAATTGACCTGGCAAGCGGTACAGTTCCTCTTTTAAGCACATAACAATAGATTTTGCATTGTGTCTACAATATGCCGCTGGACAGGTTAATAAGATTGTAACAAAGACCGATGTCTGTACATTATAGATATTGCAGAAAAACAAATATGGGGGGGGGGGGGGCTTTCGTTAGAGCAACAGAAGCCAAATACATTTTTTGACAGTGTAATTCTACACGCATCATGAAAAAAGTACTGCAACGAAAAAACAACGTTTTCACAGTTGTATATCTGGAAGTCTAACTTAAGATAGAAGGTGCATGTTTGATGTTGATGCGCTGCCTACAAGCCGAGTAAGTCAGTAAATCCTTTTGGGACGTCAGTGAAAGCGTGGCAACGGGGTTATCGATCCGGATTATTTTCAAATATAAGTTTTTCAGTGCGTTCAAAGCTTATACATTAAATACACAGTATATTAACAATATATCGTAGTACACTATTTGCATACATGATCGGATATTTCATAACGGCTGGAGAGCGACAATTTTAATACAACAACAGTACAGATTTCTATAAAAACTGGTAAAAATACTACTAGTTATAATATTTACATGATCAGTTCTGTACTTTTGGCAAAGACGGCGTGACGAGCGGGTCACTAGCTGTATTGTCGATTACAAGCTACAATGAACTTGTTTTAGAAGCACATGCTGCGATAAAAAATCTTACAATGTGAATAACTTTAAAAGCTTGTTCGAGCAAGCGAAGTATTGTCGCAGTGTGGCTTGAACGTAACTGGTAGAAATGCGGACATAGTGACAGCATCATTATTTAACTTCGTCTTTGGCTCCTAAAGCCATGTTTGGAATATAACAGCGTATTTAACTCGCGTACTAAACGATTGCTAGTAAATTATGCGATATTTGATTTCATGGAAGGAATTATGATTGTCTTATAATAATTATGACAACAATAAAAACATTCATTTCTCATCATCTCGTTCAGTTCATACCAAATAAAGCTCCAAGAACAAATTTCTTTAAATTTGACCGTGAACGTTGAGTTTGCTCGGGACACAAGTTAGATGGCGGTCCTCAGGAGCGGAAGAACCTGACGGCGCGCACGACGTACTGCCTGCAGATGGGGCACTCGGCCAGCTGCCGCGCGCAGGCGGTGCAGGCCGCGATGTGGCCGCACTCCAGCAGCACGCACTCCAGCGGCGCCGCCATACAGATCTTGCAGCACTCCTCGCTAGGCAGGTTGTCTATGTCTACACCCGGGACCACAACATATATTATGAAAATATGAACGCTTCATTAGTGGGCCTTTAACCGAACCTTTATTCCATTATTTACTTTTCTCCTGATCAAAAATACACTTTAAAACGTTTTTATTTTTCTAGAAAAATACATTTTATAGAAGTCGGTTTCCGAACGTCAAGTAGCGGGATGAGTCGACGCTATGTTTAAGTTATAAAATTTTCTTAGATGTTAATAAGCACAGGATCCAGTTGGAATGTATAAACTGAAGGAGACTTCGTGCGAAGAAAACTCTACTACTAAAAACACTACTATTTCGAAAGAACTGTACTTATAGCTAAGCTAAGCCTCTTGAATCCCATATTAATAGATTAACCATTAAATGGTGTAGTCGAAAAGAGATGAGTATCTGCCTTGTCCTGTGTCTGGCATCCACTAGGATCTATAAATGTCAAAAAAAAAGATATAGGTATATAAACATGTGCATACCGTCGTTATACTGCGCGTGGTTCCGCCACAGCGTCTTGGCTCGCTCGAGCAGGTCCTTGCGCTCGAGGCAGCCGCGGTACTCCACGCGGTTGCGCGTCAGCAGCTCCTTCAGCTGCTTCACGTTCAACGTGTCTAGCTCTGAAGGCCGCTTGAATCGCTCTAAATTGATTTCTTTATTTGTACCTGACAAATACATTCACAAGTTAGACTTATTTTTAACCTTTTTTATATTGTATTTAAGCAGGACAGCATGAATTATTGTGTACAACAAAAACATTTAAAAAAGGTTTTTATTATAGGGATTCATTGTCACGAAAATTTTTCATTTACTTTTTCGAAATGACAGTTTTTGGTGGTGCAAAGTACTGGTGGAAACAAATATCACGGTCTATCTTCACTTCTACATATATGCCTCCTAATCCAAAAGCTAATAATTAAGAACGTACAACTTTGCACTGCAAAGGTAATAATGAAGCAACATGAAGTAGGTTGGTAAGTGGTACCGTTCTCGTGGTATTCGGGCTCCCGGTCCATGAGCGGCGCGTCGTGCAGGCTGACACTGTCCTGGTCGCGCCCCGCGCCCGGCTCCTGGTCGCGGACCTGCTCACGCTCGTGGTCACTCTCTTGGTCTCGCACCTGGTCGCGCTCATGGTCACGCTCTTGGTCTCGGCTCTGGTCTCGCTGGTGGTCACGCTCGTGGTCGCGCCGCACGTCCAGCTCGGAGGCGGCGCGCCGAGGGAAGCTGCCAGACGTGCTCAGCAACACGTCAGAGTCTGTTCACATCCGAACGTTTAATACCTACGTAGGGTGGTTTTTGCCCCATACTATACCTTGTCCACCAGGTAAATCACTTTTTGACAGATGGAACTAGTGATTGCAGGAACGTAACAATGCGATTATCGATCCGATTATTGACACTTTGATTACTGTCTAGTATTGATTATCGATTGTTAGGTTTTCGAATCGAAATGGCGCAACGACGACCAATAATAAAGAAATATGTATAATATTCATCTGATTGTATTAATTTTTGTAAAATATTCATTTTCCATCCATTTCTTTTCAAAAAGATTGTTTAATTTATATTTTATTGATATTAGAGTGGATGAGTGGATGCCATTTTCCGATACTGATTTAATGTCATTGTTTAAAATGATTGCAGCGAATACATTCGATTGCATCACTAGACACGGTAGAATGTAACTAAATTTAATACGCTTAACAATAATACTTTTTTTTTTAAAACCGCTACATTTATGGTATTATAATATCTGCAAGAAATCATAAAGAAGATAATTGAATAACATAAGGTAGATAATATATTTATTTTGTTACGCATTTCAAAGTTAACTTTTACGTTATCTGGAACAGCTACGCTCTAAGGCAGTCTAAGGCATCTGTCAAAAAACGGTTCACATAATGGACAAAGTATAGGACTTCCTCGTGTACCGTTGCTCTGTTTACAAACACAAATCTTATCATGTAGAAATACCCAGATCTACCCAGATGTAGAACAACTATTATATACAAATATTGGTTTTGTATGGAGATCTTAACCATATCTCTTAACGCAGCGCCTATCGAGCCATCTCAAACGAACTTTTTATAAAGGTAACATAATAATAAAGTGCTTTTTTTAATTTCGAAAGAAGCGTCATCTTATCTGTGGCCGTGTTACCTCTTCATCTACAAAAAAGCATATTCACATTGAATAAAGAAACCTAGCTACTTATATCTTTCATAAAAAATAAGTTAAGAAACTCATGAAAAAGACTTTCCGGGCGGCGGATTTAGTACAGACAGAAAAGGGAGAAACTAAGTCAAGTAACCGTTAGGCAGCGGGTCAGCGGGCCGCGTGACGAACTCCCAGCCGGAGTCGTCCAGGTCCTCGATCTCGAAGCAGTCGGCGGTGTCCACCCGCGCGCTGTCGGCCGACGCCGAGCCCGAGCCCGACGACGACGGCTCCGGCACCGGCACGCGAATGTCTGTCTCGCCCCCTGATCAATATTCATATTCATATATTCATTATGTACAATACTACAAAGTGGTCCAATTTTGGTCAAAATACAGGTAGGTAATGTAAGCACAATGTTACGAATTGCAAACGACTGGCTCTTTTTGTTTTCCGATGTAGTGTATTTAAATATTTAATGTATGTAAAATGATGCACTGCAACATGACGGGCATTATTACAGTATGGTCCATCACATTTGGACATTAAAAACTGTGTGACACCTGTGTAAGGGAAACGTACGGTGAATTTACTAGAAGAGATGCTATCGTGGCCTGCAATGATTGCTTATAATCAAGCTACATTCAGGTATTCCATTCTGTTACTATGAACAAGATAATAAATGTGCAGCACCTGGTGTGGTGGTAAATCGTTCTGAATATGTCCACGGCCGCGAATTAGACTGATCATTGTTGCCTGCCGACTCGTGTATGTGCGACGAATTGAAACAATTACCTGTAACAGGCAGAATACTCGATACATCAGTACATTATGACAACATAAAACTATTCCTATTAGGTACAATAGGTATTATTTCAGCATGACTGGCAAAGCACATGCAAGTAATATTGTTATATCTATTTCTAGAATAATCAAATATATGTAGATAACATTGGCAATTATTTGATAATATAGATACAGGTCTACTTAGAATATCGATTTAAAATAATTACCAACAAACAAAATAAGTGTTCTAATCTAATAGTGTTATTGACAATTTTAGAGTTCTTTCAATCTTAGTTTCAGTTATTTAAACAGGCCTAGTTGACTTATGATTTTTTATAGCCTCTTATGTTTTTTACCTTATGTAGAGCCGACCAACGAAACAAAATTAAAATCGGTCAAAACGAGGAAGTTAAGTGTAATATCGTGGTTTGTGACGTAATAACTCATTGCGCTAGACTAATTATATACTAAAACGTTCTATACTTCGTTTTGCGGGATACCGACAGAGAATACCCTCTTAATTCCTACCAAAAATTAAACCTATAAGTAGTTTAAAAGTTTATAACCTGATTAAAATTATTTTTACTAAATACGAATTAATTATAATTATTATTTATATAAATCCAACACTAATACAATACCCTATCCCAAAACCTAACAACTCTCAGTCCTTAGGTATGCCAATGCCAATGTGATATGTTGCTCAACATAGGAAGTCCCGCATTCAGTTGCATTTGCCCAGCAGTGGGACACAAGAGGCTACATAAAAAGTAATCAGCTACATACAGTCACTCGGTATTTAACATGATAGTAATAAATTGAAGTATGTACTTGTTACCGACTTGGTTAGTCATTGCAATTATTATATTCATAATTTGATATCATCACAATTGAGTGTTAAATACACATATTTAATAACCAGTTTTGAATCGAGGATAATTGCAGAATAATATTCAAAAGAAGTATGCAAGAATCATAGCAGATTGCATTCTGTAGTTTCTGCCTACCTGCCTACTGGTTTTAAAAACATCCATATAGGAAACCATACTTTTAAGAAGCTGAAAAAAATGCATGAGATGTAATAAGCAACGCAAAAGTTGGGTTGTTTTCGGACTTAAGCTTAACTTAACAAAATCAGAAGAGGTAGTACTAGTCTAATAGTTAAGAATAAAATAGAGCAATAAATAGATAGTAACAGCCTACAAAGAGTCTGGATATAGGCCTTAATAATATAAGCACCTAGTGCTGTTGTAAATCTGTCGGCGCACGATCGAGGCGGGTAGTTGAGGGGGACGTCGGAGCCTGCCGACTCGTGCCCGTGAGCCGAGTTATAACAACCGCCTGCAACATCCAGATTTATACAATTCAATAGTCAATATATCATGTGATCATTTCTGAACATGAGGAAATGCTACATATTATGTACTTTATTCTAGTAAAACTAGACATACTATGATCAGATGATCACTGAAACTTTTAATAGATATTAAAAGTTATTGATTGGTGTTTTTATTTTTATTTTAGTGATTATTATATCAACCATTAAACCCTTATTCTACTTGGCACCAAAATAATTTAAGACATCATATAATATACATCCCTTATCCCTAGACTGATTATTTTTAATTATTTATATACTTTAGACTGCCTCATTACTCTAGTGGTCCTAAGCGCAACTGTTATGCCAGAGGTTCTGGGTTCGATCCTCAGGTCGTGTTATTGGGTTTTTTCTATGAAATTTTAGCCCAGTTAATGGCCATTAACTGGGCACAAATCCAGACTCCGAGCTGCTACTGAAAATTATACCAGCGTAATGTGCATAACCCTTCGGGGAACACAGGCGTGATTGTATGTATGTATTTATTAATATACTTTGAAACCCTGCAGTAGGAAATATTTCATAAACTGCTCAGTTTAGAGCCTCAAAAGAATTTTATGCTCACTTGGACATCCCCTGGCGGGCGGCGGCGGCGCCGGCTGCGCATTGTTTCGGATGTCGAACGTGGAGTTGATGAAGTCATTGATATTGTTGGTGAGCCCCTTGAGCGAACTGAAGGGGCTGGCGCCGGCGCGGGACCCCCGCCGCCGGTAGGCCGCACTGTTCACATGAGACACGCACAGGCTCAACAATTCCTCCTTCTCTGGAAATTTGTATAAATAAAAAAAATTGAGCATGTAGGCAGAAGGGCTTTTCTTTGGAGTGCGAGCAGCTGGGTAAGTGCTTCGTCCGAAGAGATTGGTAACATCCTCCCAATCCTAATGACATAGCCCAAAGAGCGTCTTGGTCATATACCTCTAAGTTAAATGACAGCAGGGCTTGATGCGAGAACAGAGAAAGAAGAAAAAAACTTAGATCCTTTCCTCAACTACAACTTACTACATGTTCCTAGCGTCTGGCGACCTGACGCCTCGTGACACCGTTGGTCACATTGACAAACCGTCGAAAACAGTAAAGCAAATCTCTAATATCAACCTTCTAAAGCATATAATTATAATATTTTTTTACACAGGACAATAACTGAAGTATTTATATTGACAACATTTTAAATCTTCAAATGTAAATATCTCAGCTCCGATATCACTTGGTCAATTTTTTTTATGTATATGTGTATTTACCACAGCACACCATATTAATATTAAAATTATTGGTGGCCGCTGGAAAAAAACATGTCCTTTAGCTTGATTTTTGCAGAATAAGGAAAAGAGTACAAGGCAGGATATAATTTATTGGGCTATTTTACATGAATTTATTTAATCCTAGTTCAAAGGATTAGCAGCCTTATATGTCACAGTGAACAGAGTGACAACTACTAATTAATTACTGGTAGGGTAAAAAACTTCTAAAGAAAAGACCACAATCTAGTAGACAGTGTAGGATGGATACCAACAAAACTGTCATACAACCTTGTTATCAATGTTCAAACTGGAATGTTTCAAATGAATCAATGTTCAAATTGTTGTTATTTGTGCAAGCATGCACATACCATCTCTGAAAGGGAACTATTGCAGTATGCATCACCATTACTTTTATGTACATACGTTTTTGTAGAATATAATAATGCTGCCATAGAAATCAGCCAAAACAAACTTAATATTTGTTCAAAAATAAAGAAGGTATGCATGTTGTGATTTCATATTGTACATACAAATACTATACTAACACCTTATTGGACAGGATACAATTTATTCCAGTTGTCAATTAATAAGGACATTAATCATAAACATGAAACATTTCTGACCCGGCCAAGCATGTAGTGCTAATTTTTAACATCATATTTAGCACTGTGCAACTAGAGTATCGTAATCTTGAGATGCAAGACTGCAGCCTTATATGTGTTGTAAAACATTGTGCGTTTCTTTTCCTTGTGTAAATAACTTGATAAATAAATTGTAAATAGCCTTAAACCGTGAGGAATGGCAGGAAGGTAGGGAGGCCTTTGCCCAGCAGTGAGATCAACCGGGCTGATTAAATAAAATAACTTGATGGCGGATATTTTTCCAGGATCAAGTTAATTAGGTAACAATAACAAAATAACAATTTTAATAAATGTTAAGGTATTAAAAATGTTTGGTCACTTTCTCCAAGGAGAGTATATGTTCTATACCTAATAAGAAAATTGTTGTCTTTGGTATTCAGATTATTCTAATAGAAATTAGAATATCACTGATTATATTATTATCATCAATTAATATGCAAAGTCATTAATTAGTGGTCTATCAATGTTGGCTAGAGTCCAGTTATGTAGGTACATAATAATAACTTAAATAAATGCAAATAAGTCTGCATTATATACCTACAAGCTCACTGATTATAAGAGTTTACACCTGCTATGAAGGTGGTCTTGCAGTGTTATGAGACGTACCAACGCATCCTCTGGTGGAGACGTTTTGTCGCTGCAGGAAGCACTGCAAGTCGCGCACCTTCAGGTGTGCTATGGCTTGTCTTGTGAGTGGCCGAGTGGAGAGCACCCGGCACGGCGCGCACATGGCGCCGCCGCCGCGCCGCAGGCAGCTACTGCAGTAGTAACGCTCGCACTCGCAGCACGCCCGTTTCCGTTTAAACATGCTGAACTGCACCGCGCAGCTCTCGCAAGGCATCTTACTGCACCCGCGTCCCTCCACTACCATCCAGCATATTCCGCGCCGCGCACTGCACTGCTTAAACTACGTCACATTAACATCACACAATTACGCGGATACTACTCTATTTACTATTTTTTTAAAGATTATGAAACATTTAATAATTTTTAACGATTTATTTGGATAAAAAATCAAAACATATGAATGACACACCTGCCATCATGAATACGACGTTCCGTTCTACGCAGTAACAATGAATATTGTCAATTTGACAGTTGAGTATTGGAAAAGTGAGTTTTGTACGTACAGACGGCTACAGGTCAAACTATACAAAACCAAAGCCGATCTCGCACTGTATAGGCTTTCTATACAATAAGAGGCCAGCGTAGACTGGTATTGTATAGCTTGATGTGTAGCCGTGCGTACACATGGCATAGCCGCTACGAAGTGTAGCCGTGCGTACATACGGCTAAACATCAAGCTATACTAATCCAGTTTAGACTGACCTCCCATTGTAAGGGTTTTTCGTACAATTCATTTCAGCTTATTCTAGAATTGTATAGCTTGATGTGTAGCCGTGCGTTCAACCATCTGGGTCTTTATAAAGCGTGTTGTTGAAATTTAATTTTTAATGTAGGTAACCTACGATATTTTAAATTGATTGATCACTAAGCTAATTTTGTGCCACTTTACGTATTGTATAAACATTCAATTCATTCAATCAAAATGCGTGTACAGTTTGTTTGAAATAAGTAAGCCGATCGGAAGTTGTCTGCAAGTGGTTTAGAAGTGGTAAATTTTACTAGAAAGAGTCGGTGTAAAGACAATTAGAATATTATATATATGTTTCACTTTCTAATTATTTTGTTTACTAATTTCGATATTTATGTATTTAAAACACTTAATTATACGATTTTATCACCGCGGTAGTTAGGAACGGCTAACTTCCGATCGGCTTACTTATTTCGAACAAACTGTAAAGGTTTAATATTTTTTGTTATTTATTTCCCTACTTAAGGCTAACGCGTCAGCGTTAGGCGCGAAATTCGATTTTCTTCTTTTTTTTTTCGCAAATTAATCGGCTATAACACATTCTAGGTACGCACGGCTACACATCAAGCTGTACTAAACCAGTATAGGCTGAACTTGAATTGTGCGGGAAGCGATTACAATGGGAGTTCAGTCTAAACTGGATTTGTATAGCTTGCTGTGTAGCCGTGTGTACATTGCAGTACAAATTGCGACATCAACAATAACTTATTCACGATTGAGTACCTATTAAAACTTATACTTTAAAAAAATAAGTTAGTAGAAGATTTTGGTGTAAATTAGAGGATTTGGCCAAAAATTTAAATTTACGAACATGGCAGCCTGTGGTCCAGTATTCGCTAGGCCCTTTCAAAGGGTGACGCCTCACCGCACATCTCAACACGCGCACCACCTACTGCGGCCGTTGTCTGGTCGCCCCTGCCCCCCACAGGCCAGGTGGTCTGTTTCCTTTGATTATTCTAATTTATTTGCTATAAACAAACAGTTCCGTTTGCTATAAACAACCCTCTCGTTCTGAGAGGAGACCCGTGCCCAGCAGTGGGACAATGTAATGGGTTGATGATGATAAACAAACAGTTACACACCTACACATTGTCTTATGTTACTACATATCTACAACTACATAGAATAATTAGGTTTCGGGGTTCCCTATCATATTCTATCATTTTCTACTTTCTATCTATCTTCGAACTATCTATAAAGGCAATGTCCCAACTGACATATCATCGCCCAGCCGAAACCACAAATGATAGAAGTTTGAAATTTTGAGGGGATATTGATTTTATACTACAGGCGTCATATTTATCGATATTCAACCCCTAAAGGGGTGGAAAGGGGGATTAAAGTTGTACGAAACTCTGTCATTTTTTATTTGAAATGAATGAAATTTGGTATTTAGACTAAATATAAAATAATAAAACACGTCTTTAAAGACCTCTAAGACAGTCTAAGTCCAAGTCGGGAAGGTCGAAGGTCGAAAGTCCAAAGTCAAAGTCCAAGTCCAAGTCCAAGTCCAATACAAGTCAAAAGTCGAAAATCGAGTCGAAAGCCGAAGGACGAAGGTCGAAGGGCAAACCAATTCCAAGTCCGCGTCCAAGGTCCAAGGTCCAAGGTCCAAGGTCCAAGGTCCAAGGTCCAAGGTCCAAGGTCCAAGGTCCAAGGTCCAAGGTTCAAGGTTCAAGGTTCAAGGTCACATACATGTTGATCCACTTTCAATGAAATACGCTAATCGTTTATGATTCAATTTAGTTTCTTCATCAAAATCAAAAAGTAAAAATAGTTAAGTGAAGAAATCACTATCATCTTCATCATCCTGCCTCCTGCAACACAAGACTTGTGTGTTCCACATATCCATGTCAAAGAATAATAATTATCTACTGGCCATGTTTACCATTACTTTTTGTGGTGACGTCAATGTAACCGACCATTTACGTAGAACTTGTTAATTTTGTTATCGACGCGGACTCCACGAACTGCTCCGAAACAACAACCCATCCTGTAACACCTGAATAAATTAATTCGACGTCAGAATACTGCCCACCAGAGACTAAAGATCAGTAACAGCCCTTTTGTGATTTTTCGTTTTATTAGTGATTCTGAAAGCGGGTTTCTTAAGCTTTCTATTGAATTAACTTACTTATTTCTAAGACTATTAGAATGGTTTTTATTTAACAGTTTTCACTTACTGCAAACGAAAAAAATTAACAATTTGGCGTGATTTCCCAACTAAAATACAGTATAAATTATACTGCAGATTAAATTTTAAGGTTTCATAACTAAAATGCAGTAAGCAATATAATTTTACAGTTCTTTAGATAGTTTTATATTTCTGGAAAAAAATTAAAAAAAAAATTAATACGCAGTAAAATTTACCGCCATACAAGCTATTTTTACTGCAAATTAAGAAAATACAATTTATTGTCACGAACTCCCAACTAAAATGCAGTAAAATCAAAGCTTGTCGCATTTTAGTTGTGAATACTTAACATTCTTTTATTATTATAAACTGACTAACACGCAGTAAAATACAGCATTACTGCAGATTAGTTTGGATAGCATAATGACACAGATATGATTATTCCTAGCTAAAGTGCAGTTAATGTTTTTTTTTATTTTTGATATGTAAATTTTACATAAGTGAGTTGAATTATTGTGATTAAATAATAAGAAATAAACGGTCTTTAAAATGAACTAGCTATTTTTCTTACTGCACTAGTAAATTGAACACTTTTTTCTTAAAAAACTAACTAAAATGCAGTATTTTTTGACCTTACTGCATGTTAGTTGGGTTTCTTGACAAAATAACTGATCCAAACGCAGTAATAGGGCTTTTTGCTGCATTTTACTAAGTTTAAAATGGTATTTTTTACAAAAAAGGCTATGCAGTAATAGGCACCAAAAAGAATAAATGGCCATAATAAATTCAGTTATTAAGATATATTTTTTTTTATTGCTTTAACGTGTGAACCTATGCCTTTACAACCATTCTGCATTCAAATTTTTTTGCTTATACATTCTGTTGATTTTTTAAAATCAATTCTTAACTTTAAATGCGTTTTACTCGAAATCGTGATTTTGCTGTTACTGCACTTTAGTGTATGGTGGGCAGAATAGTACTTTATAATAGGTACTTAACTAAATGGAAAAATAACTTAAGAATTAGAGCCCAGTACCTAGTGCTATGTGGGCCACTTGCCGGTCATTTGGATATTATGTTCTTCTCCAGTGTGCAAATAGATTACAATACTATTCCTCATTGCGATTCAGATAGGCATCTCGTTAGAGGCGAGAAAGAGTTGAGTTTTCTTTTTGTTCGTCGTTAGCACAACTGTATTCTGACAGATGATTCACGTATTCACTTTCTGCTCCATTACTTACACAGTGTAGATATGAATAAGTAATTCACTACCACAGTCTGTGAGCTTGTCAGAGAGCTGTTGACTGAATGAATGATGTATGAATGTGGACAAAGCAAAAGAAGTATGCAAGAATCTTAACAAATGGCGTTCCGTAGTTTCTGCTTACCCCTATAAGAAAAGGAGACTTTATCTAAAATGATTTTATGCACTTAAGAACGATGAAGCACTTATAACAAAATGCAAAAGTAAAAAGTCAGTCCGGTGATCAAAGGAGCAGTTTAATGCATTATGTTGCATTTGTGCGACATTTGCTCAGACTTTGGCTGCAGGAGCTTGAACTGTATTCGCTGGTCGAGTGGTGTCGAGTCGGCGAGTGCACTCGCTGATTCGCTGATGCATTTGTTTGGTGCTGCACAAAGAAGGCACTCCACTATAGTGCAAAAGAAATAAGTGCAATACCAAATGCCATGAAATCGTTTCAGAGTCACCGCTTTGTTTTACGCAAAGATTTATAACGTTACTAGCTTCTGCCCGCGACTTCGTCCGCGTAGAATAGATTTTTCCCAATCCTGTGGGAATTTCCCAAAATATCGTTATAAATTAAAGCCTATATATAGGTATGTTATTCTGATGTATAAACAATAATACTGTAAAGTTTCATCAAAATCCGTTCGCTACTTCGCTACGCTACGCGCACAAAATTTCACATTTATAATATTCGAGAAAAGTTTTATTTGTAGGAAATTTTATATTCATTTACATAATTTGGATTTGTCAATCTCCCTCAGTAGTTATGTTAAATTACTATAGTCAATGAGGCTGGGTATTTATTTCGTCGTGGTACGTAAAGTAGTTACGCATTCATACTGTAGAAAGTTCTGTTAAACCAATGTATTATGTGTGATATATGTGTTTAGCGCGCCAGATGAGGGGAGGGGGGCACATAGGGCGATGGTAGTCTAAAGGCCAAAAAACTACATCCGTCCTAAGTCCGTCCCTGCACTCCTGTTTGGTTCACATTTCATACGTTTGAGCTTCGAATGGCGAACTGTGTACTCATTAGGCGACCTCGTCTCTGTATCTCTGTCTTTACGTATAGGTATTCCTTTGAATGTTTGTACCAAAAATTTAGCACAAGTGTGTCTATACGGTACTAAATAAAATATACACTTGAACAAATAAATTTCAATGGGTACCTATCACTACTACTATAATATTATTCAGCGCCTAACAATATTAAATTAAACGATCATTTGCACAGCTGAGGTGTCCGAGTGGTTAAGGAGTTGGACTTGAAATCCAATGGGTTATACCCGCGCAGGTTCGAATCCTGTCCTCAGCGATTCTTTTTTTTATTGTAGTATCAAGTAGAATTTATTTGTCATATTAATTTTACAGACAGTACCTACAGTCTAAAACAAAAATAATCAATCAATCGAGTATTTAGTCATATTTTTTATTTATTTTTATATATATCGCACACCTAGATTTATTGTTTTATTGGTCAGATAGGTATACCGTATACCTATCTGACCAATAAAACAATGTTTTAGCAAACAGATAGGTATCCTTATAGGAAATGAAATGGAGAGCATAACTCAATCACACACATTTTTGACTTAACTCTCTTTAGATCTAGGTGTGCGATATATTACTCATATTGTTGTTACCTAAATAATTTATGTATTACTAGCTTTCTGCCCGTAGCTTCGCCGGCGTGGACAACACGATTTTAACTGTTTCGTTTTTTTTCAGTTCAAGCAGGATATTGAAAATTATCTAACATTATCGTTCCATCCGCTTCTTTGACCGCAAAATTTGCTTAACTTTATTATTTTACCGAAATATAAAAATAGAAAGCTGGTAAAATATTATTTCTTTTAAAAATAACAGATAAATTTGTTATTAAATGAGCAGCATTCGTGTTCTAATAGCTAAAGCCTCTATCATTCCGGAGGTCTCGTAATATCGATTTCCTCGAATGAATAGTGGAAGACCACTTTGCTCTCAAGAATTAGAATTGAACCACATTAGTGGTTTTTCTGTCTGGTGTCAAAATTACCAGACTGCTGTTACGAGTAGTACTGCAGTCATTATTCGAAAACTTATCCGTCGCGAGCACATCCTGTAATCACAGTGGCCGCTATAATATCTTTGTGTACTGCTTTACTCCCAGTCTAGTCCCGTTACATACTTTAAGTCGTTTAAAGAGACGCAGAAGAATTACGGATGTCCCAATGAGGGTTGAAATTGTTAAGGAACTCAACAGGATAGTAAACTGCTTTATTCGTGTGTTTGGCTGACTGAATCGAAAGACATGTATTCAATTTGTTAGCTCTCTAACGACTCAAGATAATCGACTCGATTTTCGACTCGATTTTTGACTCGACTTTTGACTCGACTTTCGATTCAACTTTCGACTCGACTTTCGACCTAGACTTTCGACTTGGACATGGACTTTGGGACTTTGGGCCTCCGACCATCGACTGGACTTTCGACTTGATTTTCGACTTTCGATTCGAATTTCGACTCGACTTCTGACTTCCAACTTGGACTTGGACCTGGACTTTGGGACTTTCGACTTTCAACTCGATTTCCGACTTCCTGACTTCTCGACTCTCGACTCGACTCTCGACTCGACTTTCGACTCGACTAATGATTCGACTTACGACTCGACTCTCGACTCGACTCATGACTCGACTTTCGCCTCGACTCTCTACTCGACTAATGACTCGACTCTCGACTCGACTGTCGACTTGACTCTCGCCTCGACTCTCGACTTGACTCCCGACTCGACCCTCGACTCGAATCTCGACTAGACCCTCGACTCAACTCTCGACCCTCGACTCGACCATCGACCCTCAACTCAACTCTCAACTCTCGACTCTACCTTCGATACGACTCTCGACTCGACTCGACTCACGACTCTAATGACTCGACTTTCGACTCGACTCACAACTAGACTCTCGAGTCAACTCTCGACTCTCGACTCACGACTCGACTCTCGACTCAACTCTCGGCTCGACTCTCGACTCGACTAAGGACTCGACTCTAGACTCAACTGTCGACTTGACTCTCGACTCAAATCTCGACTTTACTCCCGACTCGACTGTTGACTCGTCTCTCGACTCGACTCTCGACTCGACTCTCGACTCGACTCGAGACTGGACTCTCAACTCGACCCTCGACTCAACTCTCAACTCTTGACTCGACTCGAGACTCTACTCTCGACTCGACCCTCGACTCAACTCCTGACTCTTGACTCGACTCGAGACTCTACTCTCGACTCGACCCTCGACTCAACTCTTGACTCTCGACTTGACCCTCGACTCAACTCTCGACTCGACTCTCGACTCGTCTCGACTCGACTCTCGACTCAACTCTCGACTCGACTCTCGACTCAACTCTCGACTCGACTAAGGACTCGACTCTAGACTCAACTGTCAACTTGACTCTCGACTCGAATCTCAACTTTACTCCCGACTCGACCCTCGACTTGACTCTCGACTAGACCCTCGACTCAACTCTGGACTCTCGACTCGACCCTCGACTCAACTCTCAACTCAACTCGACTCACGACTCGACTAATGACTCGACTCGCTACTCGACTAATGACTCGACTCTCGACTCGACTATCGACTCAACTGTCGACTTTACTCTCGACTCGACTCGAGACTGGACTCTCGACTCGACCCTCGACTCAACTCTCAACTCTTGACTCGACTCGAGACTCTACTCTCGACTCGACCCTCGACTCAACTCCTGACTCTTGACTCGACTCGAGACTCTACTCTCGACTCGACCCTCGACTCAACTCTTGACTCTCGACTTGACCCTCGACTCAACTCTCGACTCGACTCTCGACTCGTCTCTACTCGACTCTCGCCTCAACTCACGACTCGACTTTCGACTCGACTAATGACTCGAATTTCAACTCGACTAATGAATCGACTCACGACTAAACTCCCGACTCTCGACTCGACCAATGACTCGACTCTCGACTGACCAATGACTCGACTCTCGACTGGACCAATGACTCGACTCTCGACTCGACTCTCTACTCGACTAATGACTCGACTCTTGACTCGACTGACTTCGACTTCCGACTTCAATTTTCGACTTGGACTTTCGACTTAGACTTGGACTTCTAGTTTCGACTTTCGACTTCCGACTCGATTTTCAATTTAATTTTTATAATGACTCTTTCTACATTTTAAAGGGGTTTAATTTAAAAAATCATCATTTTCTATCCAAACTTTAACACCCCTTTTTACAATGGGTAAAAAGGGATGAAATTCTAAAAATCTTTAGTGACATGTTTTATCATTTCATATTTATAGGCTAAATACCAAATTTCATTCATTTCAATTTAAAAATGACAGAGTTTCATACAAACTTTAAAGCCCCATTTCACCCCTTTAGGGGATGAATTTCGATGACGCCTAGAGCATAAAATCAATATCCTCTCAAAATTTCAAACTTCTATCATTAGTAGGTAGTTTCTGCTGGGCGTTAACTTACTTTCAATTTCTTTTTATGTTGAATTGAAACAATATCTAGCTACTGTTATTTTCATTTTCCGAAGGTTGTTTATTAATAATAATACTTATATTATAATATACTTACTTGATCTATGATTCTCGTTTTCTTATCAGTTATCATTCAATATAATGTAAACAGTGTTTTTTATAATATACATTGCAATATTGCGAGCGTTAACCTTTCATGGAATTATTTTAACAATTGCACTTAATGAAGCCGTTCCGTTCCTATTTGTATTATAAAAATAAATCCAGATATTAACTGCTATTGTTATCGATATACGATGCGCGTGCGACGTTCTACTAAAGTGTTCTCATCTACGTCACAAGCATACGTCATAAGTCGCGCACCATTACGCGTGTAGATAACAGCCCAAAATTTGGCGCGCTCAACTATAGCTGAGGTGTCCGAGTGGTTAAGGAGTTGGACTTGAAATCCAATGGGTTCTACCCGCGCAGGTTCGAATCCTGTCCTCAGCGACTTTTTATTTGCTTTTTGTAAAAACTATTTTGTTAGTGGAATTACCAATTGAATCATTTTGTTGCTATTTTTTAAAAAATATTGGATACTTTGATATAAATATATATTTTTTAATTTAAAAGTTTACTTAAAATCAGCCTAATACACCTCTAAATAAATACACCTCTTTGAGATCAAGTTTTTTATTTTAATAGAGTAATTTCGGGCATAGTTAGTTTTTTTCTTTTTTTTACATATTGGGGATTTTTGCCTTACCTTATTTCATTTGAATACCTCTAAGTACCTCCTATAATGTAACGGATGCTTTATCTTTTTTTTTTTTTTTTTTTTTTAAAAGCTTACTAGCAATGTGGGTCACACATTACTAGTATTCTTGTTAACCCCTCGTGCTAAGCTAAATGCTTGTGTTACGAGTGGGTTCACGTCGGTAGTGCAATGGGTGGGTACAAGTCCGACGCCCTAGCCATTAGGCTACCGCCGCTTCAAAATATAATATTATCAAATCTTCAAAATGATCTCCGGTAATACGATACAAACCATCACGCCTGTACCTATTACCCGAAGGGTTGGGCAGAGATATATTAATGTACACCCATAGTAAGCCCCTATTTTACGTGACTTACATGTGGCGAGCTGAATGCCAATTAAGCGAGCATAAATCCAAAGTCTGAGCTGCTATTGGGGATTTCATATAAAAACCCAATAACACTTTTCTTGACCTTGAAATCGACCACTAGACTGATGAGGCAGTAAAATCAAATAAAGATCCTATTTAAAATCATTTATTAGTTTTCGTGGTTATCTTGAACATGTTCACAATTTCCTTCTATTTACGTACGGACGGCTACACATCAAGCTATAAAAAACCAGTTTACGCTGGCCTCTTATTGTATAGAAAGCCTAAACAGTGCGAGATCAGCTTAAACTGGTTTTGTAGGTTGACCTGTAGCCGTGTGTACAAAAAATAGATTGGCCGGAATACCTACATAATATGAGGAAAACGATTAACGAACCTATTGTGAATTATAAACACATGAACTGAATAATATGATTCAACGATTTCTGTGAATTTATTGAGCACACTTCTTCGATACCTACTGCAACTTATTAACCGACTTCAAAAAAGGAATAGGAAATTTTAGATTGTATGTATTTTTATTCTATGTATGTTCACCAATTTCTTAGTCAATTGCGAACCGATTTTGAAAATTATTCTTTATTTAAAAGTGTCCTAATTTTCCCATTGACTTTAGGTTAAGATTTGATGATGCGATTCGGGAGAAATCGAGGGAACTCATGTTTAAACGGAGGACGCATCAAAAATGCGTCACTGTTCAAAAAGGGTGGTGACGGAAAAAGTCGCCAGGAGAAGTTATCCCTATTAATTTTCCTTTTGACAGTTGAACTCCCTAAACTCTAGAAGTGGTTGAAAAGAAACATGAAATTCCCTCCCCCTTTAAACAAGAATCTTCTCTCTGCTTTCAAATTAAATCACGTTTCCGTCTGTCGCAGTTCATGACAATATTATTCTTATCATCGCCCATTGAAAATTGCACCTTATTTTCGGTTGATATGATTGAGTTTCGTAAAAGAGACATGTTTTAGTGAAAAGTAGGTTAAGTACAAGTTATTTTTCACAGTTCGTCGAGAATCTGAGAGTGGTGTTGAGACGCGAATTGCAACTGGGATAAGTTCAGCACAGAGTATGCATTTAAAACTTCTTTGAAAAGTTAAATATTATATTTGTAGCGTTAGGGTAACGTTTTATATTTGTACGCTTATTCAAATTCATCAATTAAATTACCCAAAGACTCGATTAAAAGTAAATGTGTAACTACGGTATATACCTACACTAAAATGGAGGTATGAGTTCTTTAAGAAATAGAGGATAATAACTGGGCCTCTTACGGAGAACAGACATTAAGGGTTAGTCGTAGCACCAAGGGGCAGTGGGCATTGAGAGAGGTACCTTTAGTGTCGCGCTGGCATGTCTACGTGCCAGTATGAATGGGTCCAGAGTATCGACCCAATTCCTCCCTCAGTTCCCTTCCTTCACCTTCCCCTCCCTTTTTCTTAAATTGGCTCGGCAACGCATCTGTAACTCCTCTGGTTTTGCAGATGTCCATGGGCGGCGATGACGGACTGATGATGACTTACCATCAGGTAGCTCGTCTGCTCGTTTGCTGAGTTATCCCATAAATAAAGGCACAAAGCCCACATAAAAAATATCGCTATTCTTGAAGAGTTACTTATGATCGGCTGTCTAGTAAGAAGAATGCCTAGTTACACAAATAGTTTTTAGTAACAGCCGTTGGTAGTCATCGACGTCAAATACACCCTCGAACGTTTATAATAACAAGTCTATAAAAGAGTAAGTAGTTTTACAGTGATGTACTCGTAGTACATGACCCCTTTATTTTCTGACGTTGCAACATGAGAAAAGTATCACATTCTAGCTAATTACACAAATAGTTGATATTTGACTCTAAAACACAAAGTACTGCATCATTCGCACCTTTTTTTTTACAAAGCTTGTCGGGGAAATCCCAACGTCTGCTGACTAATGACCTGACGTGGGTCACTGACTGCGGATGCATTGGTCTCAATAATATTGCAATCGTAATCTTGATTAAGTAATTTATTTTACAGTTAATTACATATAACTGCACATATGTACGGATGTATGATTTTTATGAGACGGTATGTGGTTAATAGTTTATGCACGAGATTGTAACATAAGCGCCGCTTCTGTTGTGGGAACATAATTATAAATAGTTGCGGAAATCATTAATGCTTAATGCACTTGAATACCTATTCAATAACGGTTTAATGATACTCATAAACTGGCCTCAAATAGGTCATAATTTCCGCACGATATTCTCATTGTACAATAATCGGAAAGAACGAGAAAGGAGGTGCCCTCTCCGGGTAAAAATTCGGATCGCTGTGCAACGGTATCATATCGTCATTTCGGTGCTCTAGTAACCAGACTAGGTATAATGTTACATTATTATTATTACCTATATAAATATTGTATATGTTATTTTTCCTAAAAAGCGGAATTATCAAAGACCTCAGATGATGGCTATTGCCGAAAATTTCCTATGGACTAGGAGGCGACTAAGTACTTGGGCCCAAAGCCAAACTGAAAGCTCTTGAACAAGAATTATTTAATCGTAAAACCAAATGACTTTACTCAACATGGGCACAAAATCTAGGACCTCAGGATTAGCCCTGCGCTCAATGAAGCAGTCAGCGACTATATTATTATCTACTTCGTTTTACCAACTTACTATGACAAATCATGCAAATATTCCGAGGTATTCGGTGTGACAGGCGACCCTAGCGAGGGCTTCCGTGAACCCTGTCATGTTGTAGTGTCACCGTACTATGATTGATGACGAGCCGCGGGGGCGGGGCCGCAAGTGTAGTGTTATGTTCACTAGTGTTAACATCATCAACGTGGTAGATGTATGTATCACTATAAATTACAATACCAGTTATTCAACTACATCTGAAGGGTGTTACGTTTTGAGGGCTGTGTGTAATGTAAAATTGACGTTAAAAAAGTATATTATATAGCTTTCCGTTTCTTTTTATTTTACGGGATAATATAATAATATAGCCTATGTCAATCAGGAATAATGTAGTTTCCTATTGGTGACAAAATTTTCAAAATCGATTCAGTAGATCCCGAAAAACACCTACAATGCCACAAACTCACAAACTTTACCTCTTTATAGTATTATATATACTTATAGTATAGAATACAGCCCATTGTTTATTTTTGACTTTGAACAATCTTAACAAATGGGTAAGACTGGTATAATGAAGATGACGAGGACAAAACGACAAAACGATAAAGTAACATAAAACAAACATTGATGGCGAAGCGTCACTAAATTTGTAACAGGCTGTATGGTGATTACTATCAGTGTATTTGCGGGTGAGTAATGTACCGCGCGCGCGTATTGTCTCATACAATAGCGGTAGCGCCGGCGCCGACCCCCAGCAACGCAACGTAGGTAAAGGTGGTCTATTTGTATAAAGAAGGCACATCAGTAAGCTGATAGATTTTTTCGAATACTTAGTTAGAAGAACAAAATATGTAGTACCCTCTACTACATTTGCTCGACTTTTAAATAAATACACAATGATCTTGATCTCCATCTTCTATTAACGGAATAGACCCAGAAATAGTTTTCTGTGCATATTGTATCTACAATCGTATACTTCCGCCTAGTCGCAAAGCAGCAGTGCCAATTATAGCCACTCTTTTTAATTCGATATAATAATATGACAGAATTAATTAACATAATGGTTTAATCGCTTATAATTCGTATCAAATCATAAAATTAATATTTAAGCATTTAATTACTCACTCGCATCACAACCAACTTTACTTGTATAGGTATAATTACAAGTATTTCACATGACCTACACAAATGTCTTGCTGATCTGGTATCGTTGTGTGACGGGTCGTTGAGCTCCCTATAAAATGGTTGAGCTACACGATGACTGATGTATGCGTGCAGTCAGGTAGGACAGGTCAACTCAAAGCTGCTATAGCTCTTTCTTCAAAAGGCCTGTTCAGATTTTGCCCTACATTGTTAAACTCGCATATCTAATAACATAACTATTGTCTGGACTTTAAAAGAGACCATGATTCTCTGAGTTTGTTTCGTTTCTTCTCAGAGGTCGTCAGATAGGTAAAGTCGGCGCCATCTATTTAAAAAAAAAAACGACTTGTAAAAGTGTCTTTAAAAGATCTATTTACAGAAATAAATATTATCATTTCATTTCAAGTAACTGTGTCCGTATTACAATACAAATGCCACCGTAATTTTAAATAACACGACACCGCTTTATGCTATGTTTTTCAATATTAACTACAGGTTTTAGTAAATATTTCCGGTAGCACGCGCTGGGCGGGCGGGCGGCGCACGTGGTGGGCGGATCGATACAGGCTCGTAGGCTGTAACCGTCACAATACAGTAAAGTCCAGTAGGTAGAAACAATTAAAATATTTTCTCTGCAGACCGTAGTTCGGAAACAATTGTGATCGCCAACATTGCTGCCGATGCAAGTTTGAGATGCGCTAGTTATAATTGCACGTAAATAAGTTATTTTACTTTTTAATTAGTTGAGTAGGTACTTAGTATTATTCTGTTAACCTATAATGTCCCCTATTAATTTATTAAAGAATAAAATAAACAGCATTCCGGATTCCCAATCCCAATAATGTGCAACAAATAAATGTGCTAATATTTTAAATATTTAATAAACGACGGTGCCTATATTGCATAACTTACATGTACTATACTTCGCCGAGTGACGTCATAGATTCTATACATTATTAGTCGAACTGATATTATGTCATCTGTTCGACGTCATGTCAGCCGCGACATTGCACAACGTTGCCAATTCCTGACAAGTCAACTAAACATTGTTTATTGATTACGTGACACTAAATAACTTACTAATGGCGTCATGGGTTTTTTCAACTAATTAATGCCTAGTCTCGAATAGTGTCGCTCAACTAAAATGGATACTTACTATTAATTTCTTTTAAGAGTAACTGTATTATCTGGTTCCGATATAGTATTAACATCAATCCTAAAATAACAACATACAAACATAATTTTTTTAGCTAGCTTGCGGTCCTAATGCTTCTGAATAAATTACAGAGAATAATATGCGTTTATTTTTTCGTTGTTTGGAAAAATAAAAGCTTTTTAAATAAACACAACATATAATATACACCTGGCCGGTTCTTTTGTACATTGTGATCCAAATATTTGGTGGGCACGCTCAATTTGACCTACTGTTTATATCCTCCACAGTAGAAGTTATCTCAAACTAACCCGCACCCCGTGACCTGACTCAATCACATGTCCGCTATGAAAGTACAACGGATAATCTTTAATGACTATATATATCACGTTCTACTGCCAGTTATCCTGCAGTCTGCTGAAGCAATACAACGTTGAATGCAATGCTCATTTATTGTTAATAACCTGCGTTATTTAAGTGATACAACAGCGTAGTAGAGTATCAGTAGTATGCAGAATGGTAAGAATCCAGTAGAGCTTAATGCTATTTCTTTTTTGTGTGCTTCCGGCCAAGTTTTTTGCTGCAATATTCTTTAGAAATAAAGTTTATTTTAAATTTAGTTTTACTTTATATAACTAACTGATGATCTACTAGTGATATATTGATGTAAGTAAAAACCCGTCTTAATGGACTGTTAGTCATAAGCACGACACGGGTTAAGTTCCAGGGTCAAGTTTTCTTTTTCAGTGACACCACCAAACTTCGGCGAGTATAATAACACTGCCCCGTTTTATAAATAAATCAAACTTGCAAAACGTATACTTACTAAATGTAAAGCAATAACTTGAATTGCGAGGCAAGAAGCATGAGACATTTAGTACAAATCAATTTGCGGCTAAAAGGAGCCTCACCCTTAATTAAGCTTCATAACACAAGGTTGCAACACCAGGAGTTACGTCCCTATACGTGTACATTGTTATAAATTATTCGTGTTCTTTCTTACTGCAGGAATTTAAAATCTTCATGTACTACAGAGTTGGAAATCTGTTTATATAGGTACTATGCAGTAAAATTAGTTTGTTACGTTGTAAGGTTGATAATACCAACAGTCCAATACTATCCATCACTATATATACATAATACATAAATGAATTGATAGGGAGGTAAGAAGCTAAGAGGCTAATATACCGTTGTGCGCGCCAAGATTCCAATAAAGAATAAAATAAAGTAATTAAGCTGCGGGACCTTTTTACGACGGCCCGGCCCGGGTGCCGTGCGTCATTCTAAGGACAATTACGGGCGTCAGAATAATTTTGGAACTGAATTTTTTGCCACTCAACCTCTTTGGAAAATATGTAATTAAATTACCTATTATTAACATTGCAAAAACGCTTCGTTAAGGTGCAGTAATCTGGTGTGGAACTGCCTGAAATAGACCCCACCAGTTGAAGTCTAGATCTATCGTGATCATGGCTAATGTCAAAATAGGGAAATAAAGGGTTTTTAGTCGGTACCAACCAATCCAACATATTCGGCGGAGAGCCGCCTTTCCAGGTGGCAGACGAACACCTGTTCTCTTTAAAGCGAGGAGCTGAATTTTTTTATGGGATAACTCGGTAAAAGAACAGGCGGGCTACGAAGGGGAACGGAGAAAAGGAGAAGGGCCTCCGACGCTCCACACTCACCGTACGTAACGCACCGTACGGTATGCATAGTGTTAGTTGATGTCGATATTCTGTGGGAGGGTAATACTTCCCCGGTCATGCCGATCCATACAGGAATGCCAGCGAGGCATTATTACTACTGGATGCCCTTGTCTTATGGCTTTGTCGGTATCATATTGTACTAGTGGAATATCAATTTCAGCATTATAAATAAAAGGCACCTTTTAGAGGTAACCATAGCCTGGACACTGGCATCATCACGTTGCCACGTTCGTTAATTCTAAAGTTTCATTTGCCCAGTAATATAAACGAAGTGCTACGGCCTCAAGATTTTTAAAGTTCTATATTAAAATTTATATTGAATTTGAATTGATCAACAGTTTTGTGATACACGTGTTTGATGAAATAATAAATTTGATGAATAAACAATGGAAAATAACATTAGAATAACTTTTTATGTGAAATAAAGTATAAAATAATATCCATAGGTATATTAAATATACTGAACCATGAATTTATTTAATTGTTTGGCTTGTCAAGCCTTATATGTATATTTACGAGTTACGTTAGCTATACTAGTGGGTATACTACTAGAAAACTATAGGTGTGTCGTAGAGATTAAACAGTACATCTAACTCTTACTAATAGAACACGAGGATAGTTACGATTATGGGTATTATTTACTCGTAATTCTTTATTATTCTTTGCCTGAAAAGTATAACAATCGCAAGTGTGTACTAAGCCTACGTCTGTTTTAGTATTGAACATCAGAGGATGAAGTAAAACTTACTGTTACATATAGCGACTTGTCGTAAGTGACTTGATCTTCGGTTCAGCAGGGTTGCCGGCGCCGGCGCCGGTGCAACCAGTTATTATAGTTGTTTGTTGATGCAAGGCGATGGAGAATTACGTGAGTTGTCAGATCGGAGACACTTCGCGTCGTCCGAGTGCAGACAGGCGTAATCACTCAATGGGCAGCTCCGTAATTATAATGTATGGTCGTTAGTTTGTAGGCTTATCTGTTTGAGGTACTCAGGATTGAATCAGATACTAGTAGTCCGTATTTTTTTTCAACGAGTATGAAGAGAGGCTGAGATTAAATAGGTCTCAAGTTGTAATCCGAGGCACTGACTTAAGTTTTTAAACTATTACGTAAATGATTTGTTATAACTCTCAGTAACGGTTAAGAAAAACATTGTGAGAGAATCCGCATGCCTTTAGGTTATATGGAAGATAAATATATATAAATAGATTTTAGTAATTTTAGCCGATAAACTTTCATTTAAGACTCGCGTTTTATAATGCAGTGTAAAGTTGCAACTCAATAAATGTCCGAAGAACGATGACAACTATAGCAACAGATGTTTTAGTTGGCGTTAAGCCGCAACAACCCCACCCTAAATGTGCATGTATTTGGGTGAGTCCACGGGCGCCGGCGCCGTGCCAGCAACGTACGAAGCGCTAACATAGCTTTTTCACGCAGGTTTGTTTGTACAATCCCAAATATAAAAGGATTTTTAAAGTATTTCAGTTTGACCCAGAACTCAATTCTACATTGTTATGTGTTGTAATTTTGTAAACTACGCTATTTAGGGTCTCATTTTTTTAGTTAATTATAGATATGTTTCTTATTTATATCTTGTAAGTCAGGAATTATATGGATATAGCTGTTCAATATTAAAAACAAATCCCTTCAACAACTGCTGTAATTTATGGTCACAAGCTCCACAAGGACTTCATGCTAAGCTGCCGCTTTAGCAGACAAAAGCAATAGACTTCTCCATCAGACCTAAAACATACTAGTGACTTTTATGAAGTTCGCTTCGAAGAGGCTAGAACACTCGCAAAATGATTATACGCCAATGTATACAGTACATTTGTCTGAGGTACATTTAAATGAACTGATCTGACAGATGTCTCATAGCTGGGTGACGGAATCTCCTATTATACTCGTAACCTAAGGCAACGCTAGAATTCGTAAACACGCATTAACATTGACGCACTTTTGTAATAATGGACGATGTAAAATTGTAATAATATGCTACATGCGTTGAACATCGTCATTTATTAGTACTAAATCAAGTGTATACAATAAATTGGATCAGAAAGCCCACTCTACACAGCCCTGCAAGAAATAGATTGAAAATATTATTCTCATATCTTTTAAATTAAATATATCATAATTAAAAAGTTTCTTCAAAGTATACAAAAAAATATACCTATATGAAAAAAAAATCGGTTTAAACCTATTTTTGTCGTCGGCGCTTGGACTTCTTGACATAAAAATATTCAAACGCCTTGATTCGAACAAAGGAGCACTCGTGGCCACAGTTGGTCCTTTGGGTTGGATTTGGTAAATAGCCATTCGAAAGGGTCAAAGATAGAGCTTGTGGTATAAGCTCTAAAGACCTAGACACCAACTGACCTTGCCGGACCTGTATACAATGATGGCAAAAAAAACAGTATGTTACTTAGTTGTCAATTAATCTCTCCACTCTTGAGTCCCGCTCCAAACGCGGCTAATTTATAATGTGCTTTTTGCTACGCGCAGGCGCCGCGTGACGGTAAGGGCAATGCGTGCGCGCATATTATCGGGGCATCACTCGCGTGCATCCTTCTATTGTTCTCGATAATGCGTCAACAGACGGACACACACGCAGTATTGTGTCATCTGCAAAATATTTAAGGACCGCCGCAGATAATTTACTTGAGTCATAACATAAAATGGAGAATTAGTGCGACAACTTGCCTCAGCTCGTATCATCAGAGATAGAAAAACGCACTGCATAAATGAATACTTTTTAAATACTATTAGCTATATATTTTAACGATAAGCTTCCTTTTACTATTATATTCTTTGCGTTCATATATAAGAAGTAGGTATTACTAATTGCATAAAATTGCATGACTACCTATTATTTATATGCAAAACATTATTTTAGAATATTAGAATAAGCACTAATTTCCTGCATTTTACTCATAAGATACTGCTTCTAGAGCTTTTATTAGTATGTCAGCAGTTGATCGAGTCACGCTAGTGGACAGTGGTGGCGCGGGCGCACCTGACAATGTGCTATTCGACACCGGCACCCTAATCGAGCGACCTGACGCTGCAATGTTACACGCGTACTGCATTACTTGCTTAGTATACATGTTTTTAACAAAGTAGGCCTATACATTCACATTATATACTTATGATAATTTTAAACAATTATTTTTAACGTTGTATCTTCATAATTTCTATTTGACCCAAAGGTTGACTGCTAGAGAATGGAATATGGTACTAAATCCGTCTTTGGTTATCCATTTTTGTACATAAAAGTATAAACAAATATTCTTTTCGGATTGGAACATGTGTCTCTACGAGTCGGCTACCTCAGTGACACATTACTATTGCCAGTAACCGGGCACAAATCCAGTCTCCGAGTAGCTACTGAGAAAAACCTAATACCACTTTGCTCGACATGGGGATCGAACCCAAGACGTACGTACGTAAGCGTAGCATTCGCGCTTAGGTGGCCCTAGACTAATGAGACAGTAATTACGTACTTGAAAATATTATCATATCATGAAATACCATCACACCAGCGTTCACAGAAGAGTTTTTGGCAGAGGTGTAGTGTATGAAAAAAATATATAGGAAGCCACTATGTTTTAGATCCCATGTAATACGGGCAAGCCTATTGCCATTTACCGGTAACAAATCCAAACTCCAAGTTGGGGTAACTGAGTTTTTGTTGCGATTTCTTTAATGGAAACAACCATTTACATTTTGTTTGACCCTTAAAATCATAACCCAGACTACTAACTGACAAATAACTGTAAGCTAAAGAGGCAGTTAAGACGGCAGCATTATTTCAAAATATTGAACGCTTTTTACACATTTCTACGAACATAAATCAACCCGATGTTGGGTCCCCTTTGGGTTTAAAATTATATGCAGATAAATTATTTGGCGGTCCTTACCCTTTACAGCGTTATTACCTATGTCAGAATCCCAAAGCATTGTTTACATACGAGAAAAAGAGTTTTTAAAAACTCTAGCAAGTGAACCCATAAATATTAGTTTTAATGTACTTCTACAGGCTAGTATATATAATGCAATGCTCTTCGTGCTATATAATTATGACGTACTGCTCATAACTTGAAACTACCGCTGAGAGCAAGACTCGGTGCTTTCGTTTAGTTAGTTAGTTTAGGAACTCTCCAAAGTTTTGTTCAATATTTTATTAAATAACTAAACGCAGCTGCACGCGATCTCATTCCTGTGAGACTTTATGCTCCAGTTAGGTTTTGGTCTGGAAAACTCAACATCAAATGAAAGTCAACTTCGCAGGAATTCAATTATAAAGTTTGTAAGTACGTCTTTTAGTATAGAAAGTACGCCAGAGCGTAGATACCAATCATTTGCCTAGTATAAAAGTCAAGTACCTAATAAGTTTTACCAATCAAACCATGAACATAATCTACCTCACTATTATATAGTCGATTTCGTACTGAAGTATTTGAAAATCGCAACCTCATAAAACACCGACGCGTAAATATTTCTGAAAGCGATTCGCATCGCGTTCCGGTTGGGCGGGCGGCTGGGCGGCTGGGCGGCGTCCGCCCGAGCGCGCTCAATTTCCACGGCTCGCTCGCACCGTAGCCTTCACGGGTCGTATTATGCACAGCCTCCGTAGCGTGAATATCAGCTCGGAATAGATATAGAGTCTCCTAATTTTGGTAGCCATGGGGTGGCCAATATCCCTTAAACATATTTACCTACTTATGTTACATACAGTGCTTGTTATGCACTAAGGAAAACTGGATGGTATTTGATGAATGTTTTTTTTTAATCTATAAATGTCACGTGTGATTTACTCCTAAGCTAAGAAAGGTCATTTATTTACGTTCTGCTAACCCTTCTAGTGTCGAACATTGCAAGTATTCGTAGAAATTAAATGTTAGCAGGAACTCAAGACTATCTGTCGCCAAATTGGATCCAACTAGAACTAATGGTTACCTTGTATGGTCTGTCGCCAACCCGCCTGTCCTCTGTTTAACACGTTGATCACTCGGTTCACCGGCGGAACAAGTCTCTGGTACTCAAACTTTCCGTTTAAGTGCTGTCAGTATTCTGTTTTAGTCAGATACACTGGTTGTGATTGCCTAGCTAGAACATAAACATTTGTCTATCTTTATTTTATTTATTTGTTAAATTTAACTTTACAAAGCAAAGCATCAGCATTAAGCTTTGGTTTTTCTATGGGAAAAAATGATTTTTGCTTCTGTGCTATTGGATGGTAAGTAGATCGCTTCGTTCCCACAAAGTATGGGCATGTGAGGCTCTGACTTTCTGATTCAAGTTGTATGTGTTTCATTGTATTCCAGGAGATGCGGCAGTATAAAAACATTTATCGTTCCCCGTGTCAGTTTGAGTATCGCTGTCCGCGCGACCCCGCGCACCGGCAGCGGCGCGTGCTAACAATGCATTGTTCGCTATTCCGTTTAAACAAAAAAATACTCTGATGAACGGCGAATAATTAACATTGAAAAACAAACACCATGGTTAGACATGAAACTGTTGTTTTATGTACGGAAAGTGATTAAGTCTATGTAATTGTACTATGAATTAGTGATTTCATTTTAATTAATAAGATAAAAAACTCTTGTCTGTGTGGGTTACATGACTTTTATAGTTGTAAAACTGTTAAGTGTTTACAACCGAACACAACATTAATAATTGGGTTGACGTTTCATTGTCATCGCGCTACAACACGCTACAGAGCTACGGGCGCTACGCTGTTCACTTCAGAAACTGTAGACCGATCGCTACGGCTGTGCTACGCTGTACTATTATTATTTTAACCTATTTAAAGATTATTATGATCAGTGTATTTTTATATTACGCCTGTGTTCACTTGCCTTTGCTGGGATATATACACGACACAACATAACGACAATTAGGGTACAACGTTGAGACTTTAGTCCGCGCTTTAGCATTGAACTGAACTGCCTCCAAGCTGGGACCGAACCACTGTAGTTGATAAATTTAGCTGACTAGTGTAATTATTTTTTAATAAAGTTTAAGCAACTTTAATAATATTAAATATTAAAAATTCCGTTACAAAATTTCTGTTTAGGCAAAAGTAACATAGAGAGTGGCTGAGGCCAATGAATGTGGGTTGTGGAGGGCAGAGCCAAGTGGCGCTGCCTGCATACATGTAGGATGCAGTTGTTATTCATTTGACGTAAATGCTTTGTAAACAGGAAAACATTACGTTCCGTACAGGTGAATCAAATACCGTCTACTGTGATCATGACCGGTTTCCTCAGCGCGCCTCTTGAAATAATTCCCAGTATCACAAATGTTTCTATAGAATTGTTGGCTTGTTTAGGTAATATTGCCTTTTTTGATAAATGGTAAAAAAATGTGAATACAAAATTCCTTTAACGAGCGTTTCGTGGAAAATTATCGAGTCATCTTTTTTAGTTACGAAACTGCGGCGTCACTTTTAACTCGTTTTTACCAACGTTATGAAAAGAATCTTATCTTATTGTTTTAAAAAAGGGTTAGAAGGGTTTCACAATATTTGTAAATTCTAACGTATTTAAAATATTTTGTTACCTGATGTACCTAGTCTATACTTCTTAAAAGTGTCGTATTTAGGACCATCACGCGTCATTTCGTGTCCTACGCTATATGACTTTACAGAAATTTTAATATGGCGTACACTAAATGACATTGTGATTTGTGATGTTTAATCCCAAATGTCAAAAAAGTAGTAAAACGTATCAAATAAGTAAACGCCATAACATGTCGCACTTGTTCGCACTTGTTCTGCCAACCTTTTCAAAAATTATAGAAACTGCAATTTCAAAACGCCTTTATTCATTCTGCGAGAAATTTAACATCTTTGATGAAAATCAAAACGGTTTCAGAAAGAACAGATCTACCACCTATGCAGTATACCGATACATCCAACAAGCTCTCAATTACATTAATGACCGAAAATATGCTATAGGTATTCTGCTTGATATGAGCAAAGCCTATGACAGGGTCTCGTATGGCATCTTGCTTAATAAACTGGAAGGTATTGGAGTTCGAGGTGTTGCCTATGATTGGTTCTCCTCTTATCTTAACTCTCGCACACAATATGTTGAAATTGAACACCATAATTCACAAACCGGTGAAATATCACATGTCCGTTCAAAAAAGAACGATATAAAGAACTCTATCCCTCAGGGCAGTGTACTAGGCTGTATATTATTCTTGTTATACATAAACGACCTTCCAAAAATCATAGATTCAGCAAGTATCCTATTTGCTGATGATATATCAGTAATATTTCCATGTGAAAACATATTAGATTTAAACCCTAAAATTAATAAAACCCTCTCAGAAATTGTAGCGTGGCTTGAAGACCATAACCTTGAAGTTAACTTTACTAAAACCAAAATTATGCAGTTTAAACCATATCAAAAACGTCCAATAGTAATCAACTACACCCATCATAACACAATAATAGAATGCGTTGACTCTTTTAAACTATTAGGCCTACACATAGACACTAACCTAAATTGGAAATGCCACATCCATAACACAAGCGGGAGACTATCTAGGTTCACATATGCTTTACTCCAATTAAAAAAATCTACAGACCTAAAATCAGCAATTGTTGCCTACTATGCATATGCACACTCCTGGCTTGTGTATGGAATAATACTATGGGGTAATAGCACGAACGCAGATGTTTTATTTAAACTACAGAAGAAATGTATAAGAATCCTCGCAAACATCGACGGAATGGATAGCTACAGGCCACACTTCATTGAACTTGGCATACTAACATTAACATCTATGTACATCTTTGAAATCTGCTTATTTGTCAAAAAACATATTCACTTATTTTCCTTAAAGAAAGATCATTACTCACAACCTCGTAACTTAAGAAATAAAAATTCACTAACTCTACCGACATCAAAGCTATCTATATTTCATTCTGGGCCCTATGTAATGTGTATTAAGATTTATAACAAAATACCACAACAACTAAAAGAAACATCCAGCTTCAATATATTAAATAAATAAAATAAATAAATTTATTCAGTAATAGACACTTGTACAATAACAAAAACTTGTTTTTACAAAGTAGTACTTAGGTGGTAAATTATAAAGTTTCTCTGGACCCCACACTAGGATTCCCTGTGTCGTGGGGTTCAGTCTCTTCCTTAAACAGCATATTGTAAGTAACACTCTGTATAAAAGAGGAGGTTCAGATAATATTAATACTTAACATTACTACAATATTAAGCTTATAAAATATAACACTTCGTTTCTCTAGAATAATGTGATTTTACGTGAGCAGTATGTGTCTGTGTCTGTGTGCGTGCGTGTGGTTGTGTTTGCGTGTGTGTTTGTGTTTGTTAGTGTGTGTGCGTGTGTATGAGTGCAGTTTGAGAAAGTTGAGTTCAAATAACGAATAATAAGTAGGTAGCCAATATTATATCCCAGTATTTATAAGTTCTTCCGTTTCGTTGTAATTTTTAGGTTGTAACCATTTGTTAATTGCATTTTTACAACTGATGTGGGTCATGTTGAGGATGTTCTTATTTACCTTATGTAATTTTGAGTAGAGATAGGGTCCAAGAAATGAAAAAGATCTGCGCGCAAAAGATGAACGTACTCTAGGTCGGTCCCACTTCATGGTTCTATGAGTAGAACGAGTCATGTCCTTTGCATATTTATGAAATCGTAATAACGTAGATGCTACAAATAACTGTCGCACACGGAGAATATTGCATTCAGAATAAAGGGTATCAGTTGAGTAGCGCCATGGTTTTTTATGTGCTATTTTTAGTATCGCTCGTTGTGCTCGTTCTAACCTGAGCAGATGAGTCTTGCATGCCCCACCCCAAGCTGGCACACAATAAGTTAATATGGACTGGCATAGACTCAGGTATACACTTCGAACCAATTTGGGATCCGCGATAGATTTTAGTTTTTTAAATATGTGGGCAAGTTTTTTAACCCGTTTGACGAGTTGGTCAATGTGGTTTTTCCATGCCAATCTTTCGTCAATTAGCACTCCTAGGTACCTAATGTGAGAAACTTGTTCAATCAGTGCACATTGACATCCAGAAACATTGCCATTGACAAAGTCACACGTATGGAGTTTTATTTGGGGTGGTGGATTAGGCGCAGTCCGTTTGCTAATTGCAAAGGCGATCAGCTTGGTTTTTCCTGAATTAACGGTCAAGAGGTTAAACTGAAGCCAGCTCGATATTTTTTGGACACCTTCCTGGGCTACACACACGACATCACTCCATGATTTGCCATGGAAAATAATAGCCGTATCATCAGCAAAGGTAAAAATGCTAGCATTATGTAATTTCAAAGAGCACAGGTCGTTTATGTATACCAGAAACAATGAGGGTCCTAAAATACTACCTTGAGGAACTCCGTAGTCAATATCGGCATAGTCACTGACATGTTCTCCAACGCATACGCGCTGTCTACGCTTCTCTAGGTAAGATCTGAACCATTTCAAAGCGAGACCTCTGATCCCAAGTAGTTCCAACTTCCTTAGCAATATTGGCCGGGAAACCGTATCAAAAGCTTTCGCTAGGTCCAGGAAGACGCCGATACACTTTTGACCTTCATCTACTTTTGCTGTGACTAAGTCAACTAGTCCCGTAACGGCATCTTCTGTGGACATACCAGTGCGAAAACCAAATTGGTTCCCGGCGAGCAAGTTGTTACTTTCGAGGTACCTAAGAAGTCTTATATTTATCACTTTCTCAATCACCTTTGACAAAGAGCTTAGCAATGAGATAGGTCTATAATTAGAAGGTTGACACGAGTCACCTGCTTTGAATATTGGAACCAAGTTGGCTAGTTTAAGGTCTTCTGGGACTACACCTGAAGATATGCTTAGGTTGCAGATGTAAGTCAGAGGAGCAGCTATGGCATATTTAGCATGTTTGAGCATATCATTGCTTATGTTATCAGATCCCGTTGCTTTACTGGATTTTAGGGTGCCTATTAATTTAATGATTTCAAATTCATCTGTTGGACTGATAAAGAAAGAATTCGCCGAATCAGATACACCATGATTAGTGTTATTAGCCAATTCAGTTTCTGTACATCCAAGACTACCCAATACTGCACCAGCCAACTGATCACCAATAGAGCTAAAATACCTGTTAACTGCGTTCAATGAGTCCGTTGGATTGCATTCTAAATTTAGTAAGTCACAACTTTTATTCGCAGCCCTATTCATATTGCAGATAGATTTAACACAGTCCCATGTCTTTTTGATGTTATTTTTATTATCAGTTAAGAGTTTTTGCTCATATTTATTCTTTTGATCTTGTAGAATATTGTTACAATAATTTCTATATAATCGATAATTTTCCTGTATATAGTGGTTATTGCAATTAGTTCTCGCCTCACTGTGAAGAATATCACGACGTCTGATACATTTAAGGAGTCCAGCTGTGATCCATGGTTTGACAATAATATTAGAACTACGTACGTTGCATGTGCGTGTATTTAGATTAAGAGCAGTATTGAATTTGGAAATAAAATATTTAGTAGCGTCGTTTAGGTCACCAGTTGTATAGAGTTCAGACCAGTCAATCTCCTGAAGATCTTTGAGTAAATTTTCATAATCAATTTTGGTGTACGTTTTTTTAACTTTATGTTTAGGGGGAAACGACCCCAAGCTGCATAATACAGTACTATGGTCTGTTATATCCGAGTGACAGACTATTATAGTAGAAGCAAATTTCGACTTTATCATACAGTGGTCTAAGCAGTTCGTACCTCGAGTTGGAATGGTATGGCCGGGGACGAAACCGTAATGGGCTGTAAGGTTAAGGTACTCGTCAGCACGAGAGTCTATGGTGGTTTCTTTTATATCAAGATTGATATCACCTACCAATAGACAGTGCTGTTTATTGCAATTCTTGATAATATTTTCTAAGGAGATTAAGAATTTGCTGATGTTAGAAAAAGATGGTGATCGGTAAATAGCAATAACCCTATAAGACTCGTCTATATCTATTTGCAAGCAGCTTGCGTCATCGAAAATAGGCTCAGTTATGGATATTCTGAGACTACTTTTCGAATAGATAACAATGCCGTCATTTTTGTTAAGATATATCTTAGAATAATTGCAGTCGTATCCGTCTAAGGCAATACAATTTGTAGAATCACTAAGCCAGCACTCTGTCAAAACTATAAGATCTGGTTTAAATTGTAAGCGATGTAGAAATAGAATTAATGAGTCAAAATTCTTATTTAAGCTACGTATATTCTGACTTAGGATTGTGAATCTGTTCTTTATATTGCCGAGCTGTTCTTTACAAAGATCTGGATTATTCAGTTCAATAGAGTTAGTTAGACATAAATTATCAATATCTTGTAGTAATAGGTTTTTATCAAACATCAGAATGTACAGATGGAACTTCAAGTGCGATGTTGAGTAATATGTTGTTATTGTTTTTTAGCCAGTGTAGACTTATAATCATGAATAAATAATGATGTGCTCCCACAAATAATGTATAGACCCTATATTCTGTACAAATATTCGCTGAAAATCCATACACATCAAATAAGAGTATGTTCAAGAGGATTATAAAATCATAACTTATAGCGAATGACCCGCATTCTAAACAGAAGAAGTGTTTTTTTATTATATTTGGTAGGTCAAGTATCGTGTAATAAGTAGATTGATTTAATAAGGCTAGTGTTTTGTTACATATTTGTGTTATGTTGGTATTGTTTACAGGGTGTATGTAGTTATGGTGTAGTATATTATTTGTATGGTTAAAGTAAGCTAACATTTTCAAACTATTAGTGTGCATAATAGCACAGATATTATGTGGCTTTAGGAGCCTAAAAATCATTGAACATAAATATACTAGTCAGTTATTTGACTTTTTCAGGTTACACAGTTGAATTTCATTCTTGACTAATATATATTCAGACCCGTCTTGCTTTTTAAGGTAAACATTACCATTAGAGGTCCAGCAATATTTGTATTTTTCTGTTCTAGCAAAGTCTCTTGCTAAGAAGTGAAGACGCCGAGATTTTGCAGTGAGGGCTTCAGAA
>OY292517.1:276849-389721 GCA_958496365.1 Subacronicta megacephala | reverse complement strand
TTATGCAATTAAAACAGCTGAATTAATGTAGTAGCGAGTGACGCGCGGCGAATATTAAAGTTTGGTGCTTGAATGCGGATACTTGCGCAACATAATTGTTGGTGCGCTGCGTGAATTGCGAATAATCCATGTTAATAATTGGTGTGCAGTGTATATTGATAGTGGAAGCGTTTGTCGCGCGGGTGTCGTAAGCGGCGGCGGCGGGCGGCGCGGCGCTTGTCGCGCGACGTTACGCCGCCGCCGCCGCCAGCCGCGCCGCTCGGAATCGCAATTAGTCGTGATGTGTGATCGTTGGTGCATAGCAACAATGCACCGGACACGATTAGAACACGATAACACGAGCTTCAATTTCATTTACATACACCCGACCTCCGGAGTGAGTGCGCGAGCACGACGCGCGCCCTCCCGCGCCGTGACGCCACGCACCGCGCCGCACCGCGCCGACGGACGCGCGTTATACTCCATATGCGCAGTTTTGTAACAATGTCAGATATGATATACTTAGTTAGTGTATTGCACAGGTACTTACAAAATGCAATAACAGCAATACGTAATTAAAAATGTTGTACAGAAGTAACTTGTATTAAAACATTACCCATCCACATTGTTCTGAGAGAGACGAGGCTAATTGCAGATTAGTGTAGATGAAATGTGTCTACTTATGTTTATGTTTATTACTGTCGAAGGCAGGAGGAGCGTAGTAGAACCTTCACTGTGAAGCGACGAGGATGAAGGCTATGCTAAATTATGCAATTAGGTAATAAAACATACAAATTTAAATGGGGGACATTTAGATGTTGTTCCGCTTGGATGTCGCAGAGAGCTGCCGAGGTGGCAATTACTTATATCGATCAGCTGCAAAATGCAACATCTTGATCTCCGCGAAGATAAAATAATGCTTTTGTATCCTTGCAATGTTGCTATAAAACAAATCTTTCCATTCCCCAATGCCATTGGTTTTGTAACTATAAATTCTGAATCCAATTGATTCAGATTTTGTTTTCAGTGTTGCATCCAAAAAACCGTTTTGTTGCATTATTTCGCGGCACGTATTTATTCGCGAATACCGTAGATTAAAGTTTTCATTGTGGGAGCTTTACAACGTTACATTCATCAGATTGCAGTGTTTGTTCAAAATGTAACTAAATTTACATCTAATGCAGATGTTCTCTGATTTATTATTGTATCTGGTTTTATTTATTTGAGGAACAATAGCGCTGTAGTATTTCCTGATTAAAAGCCACGTCTTATTTAAGGTCGGACAATGCGGCAGTCCCAAAAATAATGACCGTATCAGTCGCCATCTCATACCTGTCCGGAACGCTTCGACACAGGAATGCGAAATTCAATTATCTTTTTTTATGGTCCGTCCATTTTGATTCCTTCTGCCAAAGATAACGTAGCCACAGATAATATGAAGACGTTATGGCGCCAATTAAGGGATCCAGATAGTACATTATTTATTTTTATGGTTCCCTCGAATTGTTGCTAAATTGCACAATTATTATAAATGTCTAAACGGATGAAATAAAATAAATGATCGATGCTATATACTTTACATAGTGTATTATATAATAATTGAATAAGAATACATATTTATATAATCCTCCTTTCAAATGAAACGTGAGTCATGAAAAAACTGTCAAAAATGACATTCTATTTGATTTAACTTTCAGGTTGTGTGCATATCACTATGTAGCCGAGTGTTTATTAGGTATATATTGAACATAATTTAGTTGACATGTGAAAGTACTTAGTTAATTAGCGAGACACGGTTAGAGCAGAATAAATTGGTTGGCGAAATCTTGACAATCCCTATGTAGGATTTTATTGCTTTCACTACAATTATTATTTCTTAGCGTATCCGTTAGGATTATATTATTGAGTTGTATATTCATAAAGGCTTCTTTATACAATTAAAAGTAAATACTAATAGTTTTTTAGGGTTCCGTAGCCAAATGGCAAAAAACGGAACCCTTATAGATTCGTCATGTCTGTCTGTCTGTCTGTCTCTGTCTGTCCGTCCGTATGTCACAGAATTTTTTCTCTGTAACTATAAGAGCTATGCGATTGAAACTTGGTAAGTAGATGTATTCTGCGAACCGCATTAAGATGTTTACACAAAAATAGAAAACAAAAAAAATTGGGGGTTCCCCATACTTAGAACTGAAACTCAAATTTTTTTTTTCATCAAACGTGTGAGGTATCTAGGGATAGGTCTTCAAAAATGATATTGAGGTTTCTAATATCATTTTTTTCTAAACTGATAGTTTGTGCGAGGGACACTTCCAAAGTGGAAAAAGTGTGTCTGAAGTTACAGGTGGGGACCTGTAACTTCTAAAATAAGAGAATAATAAAACTAAAAAAAATATATGTACATTATCATGTAAACTTTCAACGAAAATTGGTTTGAAAGAGATCTAGTAAGTATTTTTTTTTACATAACATACCATCACGCCTGTATTCCCTGAAGGGTTATGCAGAGGTGTACTAATGTACACCCACATTTCGCCGGTATGTTTAGGTCCCATGTAATAGGGGGCGAGCCTATTGCCATTAACCGGGCACAAATCCAGACTCCGAGCTGCTACTGAGAATTTCATAGAAAAACCCAATAACACTTTGCTCGACCTAGGGATCGAACCCAGGACCTCTAGCGTAGCAGTCGCACTTAGGACCACTAGACTAATGAGGCAGTCATTATTATATATATATATATATATTTATATATATATTTATAGTTTTTTTTTTTTAATACGTCATAAATCGTAATGGTACGGAACGGCCGGTTTTTTTTTATTTAAAAATTAACAGCAGATAACACTTAACTACAGTATTAAACCAAAAATAATAATAATAATACTATTTAATTTCAGACGTTTTTGATTCTCAATAGCCTACATGGGGTCATTGCCTAAATATTTACCCAATTTTTTATTCGATCCGGTCACGCAGAATTGTGCTTGGATTTACATTGAATAGTAATCTTTAATAGGGTCCCAAGCAGATGGTAAAACGCAGCTTGATGGTTTTTAATTGCAATATTATCGCGAATCATCCTAGGTAAGAATCGTTTTTTTTAGTAAGGATTTGTGGTTTATCAAATCTGATGTAGTGCTCGGGCTTGACAGTTACATATATGTTAAGATGTATGTTTGTATGTTGAGTATACCCGTTATCATGGATGAGGTAAAGGATCCGAAACTACTACTACTTTACAGTTTAAATGTGTGTTTTTACTTATTATAAAGTATTTGGCACGTGGTATAATATTTAAATGCAAAAAATATCAAGATGTTGAGTGCAGATAGTGCACGTTTTGATATATTTTTTTTTTTTTTTTTTTAATTAGATATAGACTGTCGAACTGTAACGGGACGGGCAAACATTTACATTTTTACAGTTTAGAGTTTCCAGAAATTTGACATTGACATAGTCGTACCGCTGAAGGCTTGCGTTTGCACGCTTTGATGAAGCACGCTTGCCTAGGAGACACCTATTGACTCGTGATTTGAAGATTCCTAGATTGTTCGCACGGCTACACATCAAGCTTTACAAAACCAGAATAAGCTGGCCTAGAATTGTGCGGAAATACTTTACAATGGGAAGTCAGTCTAAACAGGTTTTGTATAACTTGATGTGTAGCCGTGTGTACGAGGCTAGAAACACATCTGCTTATAGATATAGATCATCTATGTATTATTTTTTTAAAGAGACCTCTCGTACTAGGAAACCTCTCTGTACTTACTGCAGGTAACAAATATACAATTACTGGACACGAATATTTTTTTACTTGCACTCTAGAACTAACATATATATATAAAACATATGGAGTAGCGAAATTAACGATTTTCTCATTTTGATAAATTCATGTGTGTAATATGTAAAGGCTATTAATTATTCAAACAAGGACTGAACTTAAAAAAAACCTATAATAATAAGTCAGGTTAATTTACGTAAAAATAGGGTGGTTGTGTAGATACAAAACCTCAAACAGCTTATCAAAGCCATAGTCGGGCAGCCGTCACAAGTAGTTCATAAACTGAGATTGAACGGGCATGTAAGATTTTATAGCTTTTATACATTTTTTCAAGATCTAAATTAGTGTTAGATTTTCAGCAACATAGAAAGGGGAGGTCTATTTCCAGTGTAGTGTTGCGACTTCTTGAGTACTAAGTCCTTGTAGCAGTTGTAGGACACAGACAGTGGTAGCGTTGGTTGTGTGGGTGGTGGCTGCAGTGGGCTATGTATGGGCTACTCTAGCGCTGCATTGGTATGCACGCCGGCTGCGCCCGGGCACGTGTCGCCGCATTCATTACGTTCATTCAGTATCGTTATTCAAATCAAGTGTGCGTTGAAAGTGGAAACTGTTTTATGAAATGCTCCTTTGGCTGAGTTTCCCAACTACCTTAGATATTGTACTAACATAGTTGGATAATGGTATTCACTTAGCTCATGGTTGTTACTAGGGTAATGCGCTATAGGAACATATATGCATATTATAAAGTTATTTTATAAAAAGCGTAGGTATAGAAGAAGTCCTTTTACTTTTATTAAATAAAAGCTTTAAATATTGTAGAAGATACAATTTATGCTTACATAACAGAACCGTAGATGGCGCGAATTACTTATTTTTCATAAACAACGAAAGTTTTACAAGTTATAATTCAAACAAGTGTGTAGGGCTCTCACAATAATTAAATTAAACGTAGGTACTTAATTATAAGTTATCTTTAATTTGTAAGTTTCATGGCGCCTCTGAGCTTTTTATAAATCAAGATTAAAGAGCACAATCATTCTTGTATTTGTAATTGTTTAAGGTTTATTTATAGTAGTTTGATGATCTACAATAATACCGTAATTAGCTATCTGTATTCAGCATGAGGACTTGAGCTTAAAGTAGAAACGAAAATCTTAAAGTATTAGGTACATAAAACAGACATATTTATTGCAAAAGTATGACTAGGATTTCAGTACCTGACATTGTTTATTTACATTTGAATGGAAAAGCAAAAATAATATTTGGACAGTATGGATATAAAAGAGTTTTGAAACATATTGTTTCATATATCTGTGAGATTAGGGAAAACGTATTTCTAAGTGAGTGGTGTTGTCCTCGAATTTTCGGTGTCAGGTCGAAGGTTATAGTGGGTCAGAGTCAGGCGCGCGCGCATCTTTACTAAGTACTGATTTATACAAACTCAAGTAAGAAGTATGTATTGATTACAACAATTTAAGGGTATTACATCGCTCAAATCCCAAAAACACCCTAGGTTTAAAGAAGTTTCTAGATGAATCCATATGTGCCTTTGCCATATAAAAAATATATGTTATACTTAAGGTCATCACAAATAAATTGTATTGTTTAATTTTTTCATAAAATTGCCCCATTTTTTTAAAATAAATCCAAGAAAATAGTCCTTTTCCAAACTAAATTGCATTTTGTCTCTTTAACCGCTTAATAGTTTGTCATAAATGTTATACCAAAAAATTTGTAATGACACACTTAACAACTTGTATTGTTTAATTTTTCCTATTTCTTTGAATATTTTTAAATAATAAAGAAAAACCCGAAACTTCACTAGCGCCCCCCGTGAAGCACCCCCGCAATGCCCGTGATGAATACTCAGGTCGCGAATATCAGTGTCTCGACGACTCTTGCGACGGGTGGGCTGTACGTGCGTTATTGTTTGCAAATAAATTACAAAAGTGATGATTTTTGGATGATTTTTGAATTAAGCAATATCGTAAATAGTACAAATATAAATATTACGTAGAAATTAAGTTTGTAAATATATTTAAAGTAGTTTATAATTTTGTTTTTGTTCTTGATCATTATCATAGACTAACCATAGTGTAATGAAATCTACGGGCGCACTCCTTTGTCTGGCTCTAAATGCCGACAATCTTTTTTAATCATTTTAATTCAATTATACATAATAATCATGTTATCCAAAGTTTGAATGAACCTCGGAGTACCTAAGTAGGTACCGACTGAGATACTAGTTTATCTGACCTCGTAAGTAAGCTGACCTTTTATTGTATGAAAGTCTATATAATGCGAGCTCAGCTTATATGTATAACAAGCTATACCTACATCACCAGTACAAACTGACCGCTTATTGTACGGACAGTCTATACAATGCGAGGTCAGCTTATACTGGCTGGATACCTAGGTTTAACAAGCTATACATAATCACCAGTACAAGCTGACCCTTTATTGTACGGAAAGTCTTTACAATGCGAGATCAGGTCAATAGGAGTTGCGTATTTTCATGTCACCAAAAGTCGTTATTCCCCTCTTTATCGAGACGTATTTCAAAATCCAAGATGGCGCACATCATTTAAATAAATTGATATGGGTGTCAATTTCGAGGTATCTTGGGGTACTGATGATGAAAATGGCATTGATTTTGTAATCCAAGATGGCGGACATTATTTTTCTTTATAAATTGATATGGGTGTCAATTTCAAGGTTTATCGGGATGCTAATTACGAAAATGACATTAATTTTGAAATCCAAGATGGCGGACATTATTTTTCTTTATAAATTGATATGGGTGTCAATTCCAAGGTTTATCGGGATTCTCATTACGAAAATGACATTAATTTTGAAATCCAAGATGGTGGACATTATTTTTCTTTATAAATTGATATGGGTGTCAATTTCAAGGTTTATCGGGATGCTAATTACGAAAATGACATTAATTTTGAAATCCAAGATGGCGGACATTATTTTCTTTATAAATTGATATGGGTGTCAATTTCAAGATTTATCGGGATGCTAATTACGAAAATGACATTAATTTTGAAATCCAAGATGGCGGACATTATTTTTTTTATAAATTGATATGGGTGTCAATTTCAAGGTTTATCGGGATGTTAATTACTAAAATGACATTAATTTTGAAATCCAAGATAGCGGACATTATTTTTCTAAATAAATTGATATGGGTGTTAATTTCAAGGTTTATCAGGATGCTAATTAAGATAATGTCTGCCTTGAAATATATCTGCCTTGAATACCTTGAAATTGACACCCATATCAACTTCGACTTCGACTTTGACTTTGACTTCGACTTACGAAACTTTCTGCATTTCATGCATGTTTGTTTGCATGTTTTTTTCTCTGTAAAGAGAAACAAACATGCACGTCGTTACACTTTTAAGTGTCGTTTTTTTCCGTCTAGTCCCCTTTCGCAACGCGCGATAAGGAACTTCGTTCCAAAAAGTAAAGTGAATAATGTATCATGTAGTAGCACCCACACTCAATTTGATGAATGTTGAAAGCCAGCTCATCCTAGCTATCTCCGTTTCTGAGAATCTAGAAGGACTTACCTGATCATCATCATACCCTCAGAATGTATCACGTAGTAGCACCCACACTCAATTAGATGAATGTTGAAAGCCAGCTCATCCTAGCTATCTCCGTTTCTGAGAACCTATAAGCACTTACTTGATCATCATCAGACCCTCAGAATGTATCATGTAGTAGCACCCACAATCAATTAGATGAATGTTGAAAGCCAGCTCATCCTAGCTATCTCCGTTTCCGAGAACCTATAAGCACTTACCTGATCATCATCAGACCCTCAGAATATATCATAGTTATAGTGGCACCCGTATTCAATTATATGTAAATATAAATAAATGTTTTAAGCCAGGTCACCCTAGTTATTTTCATTAGGTACTAAAGTAATATGTAGAAAGGTGGAGGTATCCCTTATTTCAAAATTATCAAGAATTACCTATAATAATTATAGATGTAGGTAACTCGTACAAGACTTTTATCTAGAGGAACAAAATGTCTTAAATCTTTCAGAGAACGAATAAAATAGGTAAATACGATGACGACACTGCGACATATCTGTATTCTTGCTTAATCTTCAGTTCCTTTTATTGAGTACAATCAAATGTCGATAGATGGCGCTGAAGTAACAAATACTAGCACAAAAACCCGAATCCTCAAGGTCATTCGGCAATGTAATACCCTTAATAGTAAATTACCAAACGGAATACTGTACTTAATGTTCTCATACGCAATGCATAAGGGTCGTGGTTACTAAGTAGTTTCTATTCATTCACTCTTTGAAAAACACCTTAAGCCTACAGTGATCGATTCATAACCTTTTGTTAGGTAACCAATGAAGACCCCTAGTCTGCAATTTTTTACTATGTCAAGATTTAATAACACCGGAATAGTTGATTCCTATACGTTTTGACTACCAAATTTGTCATACCTCGGTCATTGAACGACCATTCTGATACAGTTCAAATAGCAGTAGGCCCCTGAATTGCAGTCAAAACCTAGGCGCAAGATGCAGTGACGCAACTCCTGCGCGTCTACACTTTCACTCGCGTGGACAATGCCACAGGCGGGTGTTGTGCATAAAATTCCGCAGCCACAATAGCCGGACGGTGGCGGCGTATGCTTCACGCCAATAGTAAACACACCAAGGAAACACGCCCCACGACAAATTGTTACGACAAGAACCTTTGCTATGTAGGAAGAGCGTCGTGTCTTCGAATATTTGGTAGGTTTCTATGAGTTCTGAGCTGAGTATTTATCTGGTGCATCATCTACCGTCGATAGCGCTGGACAGACTTCAAATACTGGTTACCTCTAATATTTAAAATTGTTATAACGACAACTATAGTTAATGTTGCCATAAAATATAATCGAGTCAGCAGATTCAGGGCGCGCCGGCTCATCATTTATAGGTATATCGTGGAGTCTCTTTTATTGCCCTTCGCTTTAAAGGTGAAGGAAAACAGTATGATAAACCCGTCAAGTGGAAGTTTTTGAAAATACGCATACCGCAGACATTTGCAGATTGGCGGAATGCATATGGCTACATATCCTTACTAGGTCATTGGTGGACTTATCTCATTCTGTTATGACATCCATGCCCAACAGTGGGCTAGTAATACATTGAATAAGTACCGCATAACTTGGTTGAGGGATATAAATTGGTTGTAGTTTGTTTCATCATCTGTACTTCTTCCTAATTAATGTTTGTTCTCTTGAACTAGTTTTTGAATAAAAGAGAAAGGGATTTAAAACTTATTTAATTTTAAGTGACACATCGTAGTTAAAATATTGCGTCTAGAGTATTGTTATTGAGAGTTGTTTTATGATTTTTTATTTCGGTCCTGAATGTCATTGACTGAATGCCTGAAGGAAACTAAGAACAGATCTGAACACAGCGAACACAAACTGATGGGCGCCGGTATTAGGTACATGTGACCGTGGTATCTAGCCAGGCGGAACATACGATCCTACAACCAAGCAATTCTTTGATTCTACTAACAGTTATGTAGGTAAATTTTATAATTTAGCTACGTCTTCACGTCACAGGCTAACAAATGCTGCGACACGCTAAGAGGAATGTGCCAGTATTATCATTGCAAGGAACTACTTTAAGTACACTATGTTTTGTAACGTTTGTTTTATCTGTAGTGATTAGATGATATTGTGCAGCATTATGAACTGACGGGCCACAATAGTGTTATTGTAGATGCGTGTGAGCATACTATATGGAGTCATTATGACACAACTAAATAACTTGACCCGACTGAATGTGGTTTTAATTTTTTTGATGATTGACAGAAGTCTTTTGATTATAACGTTATTTATTTATTGCGTTATGTACATCTAAATACTAATGAGTACATGACCCTGGTAGGGTGTAGCAAAGAACAAGCTTACATTAATTTCTACTTAATTTAACTACCTATCATAACATATCTTAAATATTATAGTTAAAAATGTATGTCTAAAACTGCAAATGAGTAATTTGCCGAATAACTGTATTAAACAAGATGTCGCCAGTATGTCACTTTCCATTTTTTACACTACATTTAGTGAACAATAACATTGTGCAACGTTTTGAATAAGATGAACGATAACAAAAGTTACAGACAGACTGTTACGCGACTTTTAGATTGTTGTCATACTTTTGTGACCTTTGTCTCACTTTCCAGCACACAGTGCAGCGTGGGTTAGTCACGATCTATGGCGCTTTTTAAGAGACCCTTGAATGGTAATACCGTAAACATCCTGCGATGGACCTAAAACATTCTACTATAATATTTCCGATTTTGAGATCATATAGGTAGCACACGCACGCGTCGCGTAGCAGGCGTAGCAACACAACCGTAGACAAGAGTTTCAAATATGACATTTATCACTAACTGAAGAGCTTTTATCCACGGTTATAAGTTTAGTTAGTTAGTTTTGGGGGTTTTTCAATAAAAAACTATTTAATTATTTTATTTACTACTCTCGCTATCAATAATGGAATACTACTTTGCACGCGGAACCGCGAACACAGCTTCTTATTTGTACTATCGCAACAAAAGCCGTTAATTAGTGCTATTAAAAGAAGACAATTGTTCGAACAAGTAATTAAAAGCGTAAACAGTAAGTATAGTACAGAAGGAGATAGCATCGCGGCTTTGTTCGGCGGCTACCGAGTCGCCGTGTCGCGTCGTCGGCGCACGCGCGGCCGCGCCGCGGTGACTAGGTGCCGTTGTTTCGAGACCTTTCACACTTTATCGGATTATATCGACGTCGAACTAATCAAGAAGAATGAATAGGCTCTTTAGTTTGCTGTGAGAAATCATTGTTTGATTATTCCATCACGGTACTAATTAGAAGTTACAATAGGACATGTTGGTGTGGGTGCCGGCGCGGCGGCGGGCCACTGCCAATATAATTACCATCTTTGGTATGTTTGTAAACTAATTTCTGCTGCATCTTCATCTGTTCTATCCATAGAAACAATTATCCTATCTATTAGTAAAGGTATCTAATAAACGGGTGGATGTAACTGTATCTATTATGGTTTTGGTTCAGTTTTCATTAATGTATTGATTATTATAATTATAGATGATTGTTTTGAAATTCAATTCCATACCAGTTTAGACTAACAAAACGGTTTATTTTAGTAATTGTATCATATGATATAATCGTAATATAGAAACATCATCAATCTTTAATATTTCTTAGGAAATGATATTCTTAGACTGATTGTTGTCAAATCTAATGACCATACATAGGTACCAGAAGCGTTGACCACTATATAAGTAGGCAGTAGTTCAATGCGCATAACTTATACGTGATAACATCGCGGCTTGCGCGCGCGCAGCCCGTTACAGTGACTCACGCGCACTAAGTGATTCATTATGGCATACTTTTACTTGTCACACTGACACCATCGTTTCATCTTAATTTAATGAAGCTGGAGGATTGGCTTTAATAATAATTAAAGAACACAAACTAACGATATAAATTCTTTGCAAACCTTTTATGAATCGGCTTAACTTACAAAAATGAAAAGACGGCACAGGTATTGGTATATTTTTTAGGCTAAGTTAAAACTAAACTCAAAACTTGATTGAATTACTGAGTTTAAGAGTGTTTAGGGTCATTGAAACCATGTTAAGTAGATTTCATCTGTTGACTTATTATTATTATGATCAGTAAAACATAACTTGTAATTTTCATATGATTGTAATTCATTTAAAGAAGCCAGTATATTGTCAAGCCTGAGATTACATAACATAGCCTGGAACGAAATACAATCCACATTGCGGTCTGATACCTACCTCGCGTCGTCTTGAACTTGACCGCACCGACCAGCTGTGAACCTCGTCGAGAACACTCTTCAAAGGTCACTGGGCACCGGGTCGTAACACACGTGCGTGTGACCCACCTGCACTTGTAAAGGTCACACGCTCGCCACTTATATGCCCTAATGGTAGTTAGTAAGAACATAAAATTACACTAACGGTTAGTAAGAACAACAACAGCTACGAATTTGGCCGTTGGCTACGTTTTGGGATTCATTTGTGAACCTTCTGGTGTTTAGAAGTTTTTTTGGAGTTAAATGTTTGTTGTTTGGAGCATCCCGATGAGCCAATAGTACGGTTAAAGTAACTTAGGACACGTAAGTACTGCACCGACCTCAAGTAAATTGGGTTTAAGGGCAGGAGTATGATCATGGGTTAGGTTAGGTTAGGACGATACGAATGGTGCACTTGCCAGTGTGGAGTGATCGGCTTCTGCATTACGGGTTACGTGTCGATTCCTGCATAAAAAAATATTTGTATAGTTTACAGGTAGTTTTTCCTATGTGATGTTAGGTTGTGTTTGTAATCACACCCACGATACAGGCGACAACCTTAGTGTGGACAAATGTTTCACGTAAATAAATCAACATATAATTATTTTGGTGACATAAGCCGACGCACAGTCCAATGGTCACATTTGTAACTAGGTCGCACACTAGTAAATGCCATACACTTGACCTAAGAATCACTAATTACATACACACCACATACTCGACACACCCACGAGACGAGACCTGTTCTCGGCGCGGCGGTGTGTATGCTAGAGCACGCACTGTCTGCTGTAACCGGGTCATAGGATCGCCCGGGGTGCACCTGTGCCCCGCCAACATACATACTTTAAAACATAACAGGTAGTACTTGTCTTAAATTCTCATTGTTAGCTTGACGTCTAATTAATAACCACTTCCTACTTATTTAATTGTTATTTGCGAACAGGAGTTGTTAGTATAATAATGTATCCTTAATTAATTTATATTAAATGAAATTCTTTTAATTTTGTATGAATTTTAAATATTTTACTGACAGTGATTTCGTCCTTTTATTAAGTTTTCTTACAAAGTATATTGTTTGCGATACATTGTATTCTATCGTTTTTACAACAAGGTGTGTTCTCAGGAATTGTTTGAAATGATGCCTACGGGTACTTTCTATTACCGCACCTCTCGCCATCGGCGTGGAGTTTCTCCACATACTTTAGATCCACTCTGGCCTCATACTGTTTCAGAGGAGTTTCCTCTTTCCAGAGGAACTTTTCACTAATTCCAGAGGAGTTTCCTCTCACGCACACTCAGGTTGTGGACAAAAAATATCTACACAAGGGGGTCCAGAATCATGTACTGAATTCGTGGTAAGCGGATGTGCGTCGATTTCCCTTCCACTCTGTATAGCCTCATGTGTACCGTGCCTACGGAAGTAGTATCTAAATGTCCATAATTACTTAGTTCACAAAAGTCTTGCCTAGTAACTTTTTAAGCTTTACATAACATAACATACCATCACGCCTGTATTCCCCGAAGGGTAAGGCAGAGGTGTACTTAATGTACACCCACAGTTCGCCGGTATGTTTTAGGTCCCATGTAATAGGGGGCGAGCCTATTGCCATTCACCGGGCACAAATCGAGACTCCGAGCTGCTACTGAGAATTTCATAGAAAAACTCAATAACACTTTGCTCGACCTGGGGTTCGATCCCAAGACCTCCAGCGTAGCAGTCGCGATTGGGACCACTAGACCAACGAGGCAGTCAAGCTTTAGATATAAGTATATTAATTTGTTGGTATAGCTTAATCAACACATGTAGTTTGTATTTGCATATTCTGAGCTGATACATTATTGTTTACTTAAAACATAACTCTGATATGATTCTATCTAAACACGTCTACAGGGACAATAGTTTCACGTTGTAACAAAGGCAACCCAATTATGTTGGGGTCGTGCGGCCGCGACCGCGAATGCAAACTTTAGTTCATTTCGGCTAATCCACATTAACATACGGAACACAACATGATATCCTTTTCATTGATAGTTGTGTCACTGTATTATTATCTTTAGCAGTGGTAGCGAGGTTGAAATTATTTACAGTGACAAACTGTTTTTTTTTTACCGTACAACATTACATCGATTCTGGAGTTGTATTGTAAAAACTCATTGTCTGTGATGGGGTTGATTAAATGTCTAAGTATTAATTAAAAAGTTTCTTGCGAATGGAGCTGCAGGAGGAGGTGCTGAGTATATTTAAAACAAATGTGTCCGTAATTGCACTAACTGTACTGGGATTGCAATTGGTAATGACTATGATTCAGAAAACACCGTTACCGGTCTGTGTTCTGGCGCAGTCTAGATATTATATGAGCGATCCGTGTTCTAGATCTGGCGCGTGCGCAACGCGGTCGCGTTTGATTGACGTCTGTCGCCCATCAGGTGAAAGTGTACGGGACTTTCGTGTTCACCATCTCTTTTACACATGTCTGCAAAAAGCACCATATCTTGAACGCTTGTTCTAAATATTTTATCAAACAAAAAATGGTTTAACAGTTCGTGACACAAAAATGGAACATAATAATGTGACTCAACAAACGCTAGCTGTATATTAATGTGTTCTAGTTACTAACGCACTTTTACTTTTTACTTTTACCTACTACAACAGTTAGTCTAAAATTTTACGATTTTACTTCTCGTCGGTTGACTGAAGAGGTTTCACTCCGGCGCACGACACAGGATGTCATAATAAGCCGCACAACAAGTTCGTTTAACCGTGACATTTGCAAGTGCATACAACTTGACACCTTTGTCTGCGCGTTCCGTCGCATGAGCCATTTATTATTCGCTTTACATAATTCACGTAACCGAGGACCAATTACAGATGTGTCGCTAACCAGCGCGAATTACGATCAACATCAAAACATTAGAATCACAACCTCTGACCAAGGTGATGGCAACAATGTCAGCGTTTCTTTTGAAGAAAATATTAGCGACATTGTAATAAATATTATGCTTCACCGTAGCCCGATAATTAAGTAAATTTTGTGACGATTATTCATCACGGCCGTAGTCGACCTTTCAATTTAGCAAGTTAAGACGTAATTCGCAGGCTGTGGACTTAAATTTCATATAATTTATAGCAGAACGTAAAGTCCCTCGAATAAGAGCGCAAGAGGACCAAACAATCTGAGAGTTAAATTAAGAATAATTATGAGTTTTAAATCTGACCGGGCCAATCGACTCCTTAGAGGAAACCTTAGTAAAATATTATTATGATTTTGCAGGATTTTACTTAAAATTTCAATTTTTAAAGCATGAATACTAAATAGTTTCTTGTATTTTTTATAGGATAAGTGATGATAATAGCTTGTCAGTAGATAAGTTATATCTATAGTGACACTGTTGCTTCGGAACGATCAATTACTAAAATGAGTTTTTTATCGATTATAGTGTTTCTATTGAAGGACCAGCATAATGTTTCTACTTCAAGTTCCAACTTCAGCTTTAAACGAAATAGGTATTTTTATAACAGCCATTATAACAAAGCGTCGGTACACTAAGAGACTACTTAGTAGTCAGAGCAGGGTTAAAGATGATGTATGTAATGTGGGTCACGTTTGTAGGAAGCTGTGAGTACCCAGGGTTTTCCTCAGCATGTGTTTGTACTACGGCCTCTGCCACCCAATGTCAGCCCGTACGTGAATTATATATAGCCGGCAATAAAATATGGCATTGTGGCTACGGAAAATAATTTGGTTCTTACCTATTTATTTATATTCATTTTTCCGAGACATTGGTAGCACGTTTTCCCGTCAGAAAATCTGTATTAAGAAAATATTGTGAGGCAACGATTAAGTATCTAGTATTGAGAAGAATAAAAATTATAGGCTCCGCTGTCCGTTTTCTGCGTCAGAAATATATTATAATACTACCTGCGTCAACAGTTTAAATTGCAACAACATTTTATAATTTTTACATGAAGTATTTTTTCGTAGTATTCTTTTGAATGCTGTGTTCCTCACTATGACTCTTCAGGTTATTATTGTTGGGCACTTAATAGTGTCAAGTCAAAATCTTTAGCTATAAATAGTTATCGAGCAGGGTAATACTCCACATGTGCAGGTAGCGTATACTACACATATAACCGCTTATGTAACGCGCCGTACCACCGCACCGTGGTGTCTGCTCACCTCCGCATGCGGCGCACGCGCAACGCTCACACATACATTTCTATTTCACTTCTTGATACTGTTTCTTTACGACATTTCTATTGATTTAGATTTCTGATCGATAAGACCATTTGTATGGAGCAAACAGTTAAATTCCTTGACCGTAACTTCTGAAATACCTTACGGTATTATTTAAAATAACTTTTTATCATTTTGAATTAGTTATAAATTACTTAATACAATCTACAGACAGCTGTCTGATTGCTGGAAGTATCGTAGAAGATTTCAGCTCTGTGTTTATTAGGATTTCCGCTTCAAAATATTTACTACGAATATTAACATTAGTTATTTACTCTCCTTTCCTGATTTATTCCTGAATAGCCGGAATTCCGGAAAAGCCTCCACTCCATATCAATAAATAAAGCCGGGTACACACCTCTGAATAGTACATCGTACACATAAAAAGAAATTGCGAGCCATCATAAAGCTACCCGCTCACGGCCCTGCTCTGCAGGCTCGATAGCTCGACGCGTTACGTTCGCTCGGAAACTATGCGTATTTTCGGTTGATTTCATATTCTTGTAACGTTCGTCCGAAGGTCGCGATGGACGTACGGTGACAGGCGCTAGGTACATTATGTATACATAAGTGTGCGGCTGTGTTAGATATGTTCCGCGTACGCTCCGCGGGCGTGACAATCAGTTATTGTTTCTATACAGTTAGCTCACGTGATTGGATTTGTTTTTATTTTGTGACGGTCGTCCACCCTCGTTGTTGCTCCCGTGAACTCTGGGATACGGAGATTACAGCTTAGCTAGCGCGGCTGCTGAGCGTAAAGTTCTGAGTTCGATAACCAGGTCGGGCCAAGTGTTCCTAGGGTGCCGATTGTGCACGGTTAATTTTAATAAAAAAAATTACCGTCAACAAAGGAAAGAGATGACAATTGGTCATAAACATTTTACTAAACATTAATTAAAGAGTTATGGCCGGCACACTTCGCACAGTGAATGCATGCAATAAGGATAAAACTTTTTCCTTATTGTCGAGTGTATGTCACGCCAAGGCGTCTTAAATTCCGCCAATACATTAAAACACTCTACTGTTGGTACATCAGTTTGTTCTTATACAGAAAAAAGTTGGCGTCATGAATATTCAAGCGAATAAATCTTGAGAAGTGATTACTCATTACATGGCTTATGACCATAACGTCAATAGATGTGTTCCGGCAATTACAGTACAAGGGCGACAACGAGACATACAAAAACTTTTGAACAAATTAATGAGTTGTTTTGATAATGTGAGCAATTGTTGGTGACTTTTTAAGCAAATTTCATATAATAATGTATTTTATACAAAAATTTGTAGACAATTAATACTGAAGGTCTCCTATATAAATAAGTCTCTGATATCTTCTACTACGTCATCATGCGTATATATCCCATCACAAAGCGTAGTACTACAATTATTTTCACTCACTACATTTCACGGTAATCCACCATAGTAAATTCTACATAATGACACAATAGTCTAAGCTTATGTAAATAGAGTTATACATTATACCCATGTACAGCTAAACTAGCAAGGCGGAGTGACACGCAAGCATCTACCTTAAACCTGCTAATTAAGCTAATTAAACAATTTGCTGATAAAGTTCGTGTACCGACGCACTAATGGCCTGGTTGACATAATATTTACTACAGTTTATTAGATCTAGTAATTTGTTGTATTAGTTTCGTTGTAGTTGCTGTGTGATAAATTAGTGATACATTATATTTACGAATATTTTCTAAATTTTGTTATAGCAGATTTAGGTAGACTATTCCCAGAAAATGTAATGTGCCGGATTCTATAATTAGGGAAAAAGGTTACAAAAAAAACATTTCACAAAAGAAAATCATGCTGATACCTTTATACTTAATAAAAATTAAAGCCACAATATAAATGTTAACTTAGTTAAGTAAGAAGCTAATCAAATTAATTTATCGTTCCAGAAAACATGATTATCATTCATATTCTCGGTAACTATTCGACAACGAACGTATGTAAACTATACGAAATAACGAACGATCGTACACAAACAATCGACGTAAGACTAGACACAGTAGCGCCTTCATTGTCTAGCAGATAGCTGAGCTGCCATTTAGTCTGCATTCGTTCTGTAAATAATTTGCGTTTGCATAATCATAAACTGCATTATCACATTTATAGAGAAACGTCAGTAAAACTACGGAGGAATACAGAGCCGGTATTACGCAATGCAAGCACAGAACAGAAGGCACACTTGACAAAAAAGTTGCGCATAATTACTTAATAATATTAACTGTAGACTACTGTGTGTTTCAATTTAGGTTGTTTGATAAGCTTTAATATCAACAGATTGTGCTGATTTTCTATAGACATTATTCTTCCTTGTGGACCTTAAAAGATTCACGATTAAAAGCGACTTAATGTTCGTGTCCCTGAAGGTTCGTTCTTCAAGAAGACCAGGTTCCATCAAGATTCTCGCTGTGGATTAAAATTAAAGAGGTTCAGCAGATTTTTTAAAACTAAAAGCTTACTTGCACTTTGGGTCGCACATTACTAGTATTCTTGTTAACCCCTCGTACTAAGCTGTACCGCATGCGCCTTCTGTGTATTTTTAATAAGTGGAGTCCGCTAGGGCGGTAGCGGACGCCGCGCCACCGGACCGGTCTCACCTCTATTGTTAATGAACGATTCCATGCCAGTTCTAGATAGGCCGTGTGTTCTAGGAACCTTTTGTTTAATCATACCTCATACATACAACTCTTCACATACTTAGTCCTATTCCTTGTTCACCTAAGAAAATTTATGAAAATGTACCTACTTATTTTCAAATAAAACAAATGAATGACCACTGTATGAACTTTTCTAAGAGGGATTCTAGTATGAATTTTACACAAAATAAAAATTTAACCAGTTTTAAATGTGGAAAAACTCATAAGCTCTGTACTTGTGAAAAACTGTAAGAAAAATTTTGATTTCTCGAAATTGTTCTTGTGGTTTTTTATAAGAAGGTGACTTCAAAGAATAGATTCCAGATAGAAGAAGTTTTAGTAGAGTAGTTATAAAATTATTACATGGTCTACACAGGGTGGAAGGGACATCGCACAAACCCTTACCATGATTTCAGTTCATGATTCTGTACACCCTTGCGTTGAAATTTTTCGTTGCTTATTAAAAAAAAAACAGCCGTTCCATACATTATGACCATGTAGTTGCACTTTTGTAGGAAAAAGCAAATTTTTTTTTAATATCCGACGAAAAATATCAATGCCAAGGGGTCCAGAATCATGAACTGAATTCATGGTAAGCGTTTGTGCGTCGATGTCCCTTCCACACTGTATATCCTTGATTATTTTGTTTAGGTATAGACCTGTTTTCTTGTCCATACTTATGACAAAAAAGAAAATGTATCATTTTTGTCTTTACAATACTAACTATCCTAGTATAATTTCAAGAATTATAATGACTAATGAAATGGGCTGGGGACATTAGATATACTAAATAGGAGTCTCTAAATGATGCGAAAAATATTCAAATTACTGTTCAAACACCGACAATTTAACTTGAGATTTTTTTGTTTTTTGAGAGCAAAATATAATCTGTTTCTCTAAACCGACTGTTTTTTTCTGTAGGCTCCAGGAAGCATCTGGATCTGTATTTTTGTTAAAGTTTAGTCAATTTTAATAATATTACTGTATAGCATTCAGTTATAAGTTTTAAGGGTAAATAACTAGTACAAATCAATTTAACACTATAGTTAAATTGATTCGTACTAGTTACTTTAACAAGTCGCCTTTGAACGTCATTTTTACAAAACGGATAGCCTTGATTTCCATACACGTGTAGTGAAGGGTAACATCGTTCGCAAATTATAATGCCCTGCTACCCCTGGTACAAGACGTACCTCCCTTCAATGATAACATAGCGTGATTGTCGTGCTACGGAGTAATGCGTCACGCTGCCATTTCTGGTGACTATATCGCCTGGTTCAGTCAATCGCGGGTAGAACACAATTTTTGTGTGTTGCGCGTGGGTAGGCAGTTGTACCTAGTTTAACGTAATCACGTTAGCGTAATAGCTAGCTAGGAGGCAATCCAGGTTGCAGCTCAAGCTGCTGTTACTACGAAAGTTTTATAATTATGAAAGTTTTGGGTAAGTGACCGCGAAAACAACCACGTCTTTATTATAGTTTTCAATCCAGTAAACTATGTGTAGTAAAGATCAACCTGTATAATTATGTTTATGTTTGTAAAAAAACAGACACATTACAAGTTGCAATAATTATAGATACATTTAAAATATATTATTTACAGTACGTAAAACTACATTACTATTATACGAAGTGCGAAAATAAAAAAAAGCAGCTCCTCAAAAGCTTTCGCCTAGCAACAGTTGGGCAAAAGCTAGAAGTAGACTTATTAAGTAATTAGCCACTTCCCCCTAGCAAAGTCAAAATAAAACTAAGGGTCTATTTTTTTTTCAAGGCATTACGTGGTAACAATTTAGGTACCTACTAGTGTTGTTGTAGCACATTTATCTCGCAGTGAGTAGTGAGCTGGCTCGCTGCACATCAAGTGTGTAACCTGAGTGCTTGCGCGTGCGCGGGCTCTAACGTTAACCCGTCGCCGTCGCGTAACGGTGCGGCTGCATTCCCCGCGTGACATAACACCTCGGATGCCGGACGTCGCCGTACTGTCAACTCTGCAGTTTGCAATTGATTGCACTTAAAAAAGTAAATGTATTCAGATTTTGCTATGTAAAGCTATACCACCCTTTGCTAAGTGTGACCATACTCGAAAAACAAACTCATAAAGTAGATCGAATTTTATAAAAGAGACGCGTTATGTTAATAGGTAACATTACTTTAGGTATCAATGTTATGTTTTCAATAGGAAACTTATAAGCTTATACTTAAGTCTTCGATTAAAAACAAACATTAAAAACTCCAGCTCAGGTCAACGACGACTAATACTTTGTGTTCCATATGGAACTTTAATTCTGCTCGTTATATGTTGCTATAATGTACTTAGCTGCAATCATGCTCAACAAACAATTAGTGCAAAATGACGAATCGCAAGTTTTTACTTACATAACTCACAAATGAGACTGCCTTAACCTCTGTTACACGTGTTTTTGTTGTAAACACATTCAAAAGCCATCAATTCCGTAAATAAAAACATTAGAGCGTACACACACATTAGCATGAAGTAATTCGTTCCAAACGTTTTGGAATAAATGTACACATAATTTGGGGCTCCAAACGTTTTAATAACTAATACGTCGGAAGAACGAAAATTATTATTTTGGAATTTGATGAAGGTTTGGTTCAATACTTGAACCAACCTTGGAAGGAGCTATAACTTATTACTAACACCTAAATTCATTCACTCTAAGACCTGTAATTGATGACTATGTTGACGTGGGAACTTTTACCATGTACCCTAATACATTCCGTATGTTCGTACAATTATAGTGCACGCCATAGATCATATTGTATTATGTTGCGCAGTTACGGGTTATGGATGTTTACAAAAATATTGTTTGAAGTGCCTAAATACATAGTACACAGTCAGTTTTTTTTAATGGGTATTTTATTTAAATGTTTAAAATAGCAGGTTGATATAATTTTATTCAAAATATTTTATTTATTTAAGTGTAACTTTCAACACATGTTTCAGTAGAATATTTCAATCGGTTTTTCTTAATTTTTTACGCTTGCCGTGTACAGGCGGCTTAACATATTCATTTAGATATACCTAAGTATCTACCTAGTTACGTTTAAGAATTAGTTTAGTTTAATTCATTTTGATTTCGCTTAATTGTAGATTCACCGATTTTGCTACGTTACTGTAGATTCGAGCTCCTTTCCAAACATGCATTTTTATACATCCAACACGTTGCCTTTTGTGTTACAAAATCGATAATTGAATGATGTCATTACACAATCACCACATAAAATTGTCACATTAGTACATAGCTGTTACCTGACCCACTTAGACCCCGCTGGCCCACCTAGGGTGGGTCAGGTAACAGCTATAATCCACTGTACATGTCCGGATTTAACCTGAACCGAATAATTCAAAAATTCTAACATTATTTAAAAAAATGTTCTCAATCTTTCTGTTAAACCGTGGCTCAAAACCCCATACAATTTCATCACCTAGCAACCGACCGGTTGCTAAAGTAAACTTAGCTTGAACTTAAATAATCATCTTCCCCTACTCGCTCCACATCCACCTTACCTCGTTCGGACTAGAACCTGTGTCTATTTATAACAGGCAGGTTTCCATCGTAATCCCGCGCAGTCGTTAGCACTTACGATCACGATAATGTACAGAACCTGTACTTGCTAGAGAAAAACCTGCTCGTTGTAATTATGATGGCCCTAATATTTTATGTTAGCTTGCATAATTTACTGCAAATTAATTATAAGTAATGCAAGATTGCAATTTTGTGCAATTGTTATGCAATTTAGTTATTACTCGGAAAAAGGGATACTAGTTGTATCTACTTCTTGTAATTTGTACTTCTCGCAAAAGTAGTTGAGAGGCATGCTAAGAAATCATATATTATACAACGATGCGCGGAGGCAAAGCTACAGTCTTGTACATAGTCAACGTAGTCGCAAAATTGTCTTTGTTATATCTATACTAATATTATAAAAAGGTAAATTTGTGAGTGTGTGAGTTTTTGAGGTTGTAGTGGGCAATCCCTGGATCTACAGAACTGATTTTGAAAATTCTATTACCAATAGAAAGCCTTGTTATTTGTGAGTATTATAGGCTATATCGCCCAACTAAGTGCGTATGGGTCAGCTAGTCGGAGATATTTCGCCACAACCAGATAACGGGCACTGCGCCATCGGCACATGATGGACGTTCCACCCATAAACAAGAAGCGTTATGGTTCCTCCTTTCTCATATGTACCGGTATAATTGTTACAGTAACTTAACAGCGTTGTCAAGTAATAGTATGCAAGTACCGCCAACTTCTTTCGTATGAAACGATGAGCCAGTCAGGATTATAGTGAGGTTGACGGCCGGCGGCCCAGGGAGCGCCCATTCAACATTTATGTCTCTTGTCAGTCGTGAAAGCTCTACTAACGACTATTTATGCTTATGAAATGAATTAATAAAAGCACTTACTGTGTTGGATTGATCGATCCCGGGCCTGCCTTTTCGCTAATCTTCAGCCTGAAAAGAAGTAATTTAGTTTAGAAACAATGCCTTACTTACCACAGAATAAAACGCTATCAAAGCGTCGAATCGTCGCGATATGAGGCATACCTGGCCGTATTGATTTTGAGTTGACTAAGGTTTATTTTGTTACAGACCTGAGTATTATTTTTATTTGATCCTTTAAGTATTCCTCGGAAAAAGGATTAAGTACTGCATCCTCTTTTTTACTCAACATTAGTGTATCGAATAATCGTTTTATTTATTTAGTTATGTGCATGAGGAGATTTCCTTTTATTACAATGCGGAACTCGTGTCTACATGTACAGTTACCTGTTTTCAGTAGATAGTTATTTATGTAATGCGCACGTCAGACCGTCTGGCACCGCTGTTAGTGTTACTACCGAATTGCATTGAACTGAACATTCTACAGCCTACGTATGACCACTAACAAACCTACCTATCAAACCTAATCCATTACGAAAATATGAAAATACCTACAAGCTAAGTAAATGCTACCTTTTTACAGCCCTCACATGGTAGGTTTATATATAAATCGGTTTGTGGCTTAAGCTAAAAGAGTCATTTCATTGTCTTTTCATTTCATCATTTCTTGTTCTATTTACAGTACCTACAGATTTGTTATCCATGAGACATTTGCGAAAAGAGGTGATCCATCTTTTGAGACCTAAGTATAGTTTAAAGGTTAATTAATTATAAGAACATAGGAATCTATCAATGTTTAAATAACAATTAACACTGTGCATCATCGATGCGGGCATGCGCGAGGCGCGAGGCGCGAGCACATCGGCGCCCGCGCAGCTAACTGGGTCATTGACAATGCGCGCGGCTGTTAAACCTGCGCCCGCGCCGCGTTGCACAACTAAACGTTATGCGATGACGATGCATTTCCATGGTTCATGTCTTTGCTGAACAGTGTTGGTTAGTCAAATGGGACTATTTTGGGTCGGTTATATTGAAAAACCTAATGTTTCTCAGAATCTGTTTAGGTTAGCTCACGCAGAACCTCACTCATCGATACAAAAAAAAAGAGATCTATTATTATATTGTTTATTATTTTCTTTTTAACGATTTTTGTGCTCATATTTATGTTTTTGTGTGTTTCTGACACCAATGCTGAGGATATACCTACCCAAAGAAGAGAATTTCCTTATTTAAAATTATATTTTTAAATTAGTACTGAAGCAGCATATAGGTACAAAATACTTGTTTATTTCTGCTAGCTATTCAAAATTAGTTTTAAAAATATTTGAGGGACGATGTATCTAGAGCGTGACGTTTAGGAAACGATGGCAGCTATTTGAGAGTAACCATGAAATGCGACATATTGTTATGGGCACATTACTCAAAACGGTCTATAAAATAAATAATATAAGAAATTGAACATTATTATTTTAATCAAGCGGCGGTAGCGTAATGGCTAGGGCGTCGGACTTGCGATCATGAGGTAGCCGGTTCGAAACCCACCCATTGCACTTCCGACGTGAACCCACTTGTAACACAAACATTTAGCTTAGCACGAGGGGTTAACAAGATTACTAGTAATTTGAGACCCACATTGCTAGTAAGCTTTTTTTTAAAAAAAACTTTATATTTAATAATAAAGTAAGTTTTTAGAGTTTTCATCTATTTGATTATCTATAGATCAATAATTTAATATTATTTCTTATTACAAAATTCAGAATAGTATAAATGAGCGTACCCGTGCATCCAGCTTGGTATCGTATAAAAGTTGAAACAATCACGAAAGCTCTTAATTTCGTTCGCTGAATTCAAAACAACCTCACAACAGCTTTATAATTCATTACGACCGATAACGATGTAATGAATTATTGAATAAGAATAAATAAATATGAATAAGAATTATCTTAATAGGCACCTACATAATTCAACGGTTATGGTATTGGGAGATGCTAACACGTGCTTAATGTTTATATTACAGAGCTTTCTATAATAAACGTCAAGTAAGCTAGTTTTCCGTACAACTATTGAAATATTACGCCTATAAGGCTTTATACTTATCTATAGGTAGAGACTGCCTCATTGGTCTAGTGGTCCTAATCGCGACTGCTACGCTAGAGGTCCTGGGTTCGATCCCCAGGTCGAGCAAAGTGTTATTGGGTTTTTCTATAAAATTCTCAGTAGCAGTTCGGAGTGTGGACTTGAATTAATAGCATTAGGCTCGCCCCCTATTAGATGGGACCTACACATACCGGCGAAGTGTGGGTGTACATTAGTACACCCCTGCCTAACCCTTCGGGGAATACAGGCTTGATGGTATAATGGTATGTGAAATCATTGGTAGCTGAGAGCTAAATAAACAAGGAATGTATCAGATAATAAAATAATTTCCTATGTAAAAAAATACATCGAGAACACCGGTGGAAAACTTGCAAAATAGTAATATTTTTTTTGATATTGTCATGTGTTTTATGCGTCAGTATCAAACAACTCGTCATCAACTTCGGATGGAGTTGAGTGTCCTCATTCCCGGGTTGATTTCAGCAAGGTTTTCATGCTTTTCATATTATTATTAAGTAAGGGGCCGTCCATTAATCACGTGATGTTTTTTTGGCATTTTTTAACCCCCCCTCCCCCTTGGTGAGGTTTAAGACTACGACCTCCCCCCCACCTATATCACGTGTGTTTTTTTGTTACTACAAAATCTTATTTTTTTTTAATTTGCGGCGCGTTTACCGAAAAAATAAATACACGTGATATATTACTACACCCCCCTCACCCCTCGTGATATTTCGTGATTTTTTATGAACCCCCCCCCCCCTCTTCGAGCCTCACGTGATTAATGGACAGCCCCTAAACTATGAAAATTAGGAAGGCTAATAGTGTAGGCCAGTTGTGGGATAATAATTAGGTTAATGATGGCAATAATTTGTAAGACGTCATCCCTTAGTACCTTTGGATATTGTATCTATCTCGTTGCCCATCTCGGAAAGGTGCAAGTGCAATGTTCCTTGCGATTATTATCTGTCGCGCATAAACTGTGCCATGTAAGGGTTACGTTCGAATGTTTCGAAACTAGTTTGGCTTGTATGCGCGAGAAAAAAAGATCTATAAAAGAGTATGGCAATGTACGACGCCGGACGATGCCTCTGAAGTCCGATTATCATGTCCTTAGTTATTTTTAGGTTATGTTTTCCAACGTGATATAATTTAAAAGAAAATATAAGAAAATAAGGTGATAATGAAATCTTTTTACTGAAATACGAATACTGACTTTGACTGAGATGATATAATTTACTTCATATCAACGAATTATTTTTTTAAGAAGGTACTTCAGTCGTGAAGATTAACAGACAATACTTATTTTCACATTGATATTATTAAAATGCATTCTACTGCAGTAAGTAAGATTCTAATATGTTTAGAGATAATAATAAGTGTGTAATTTTAGCAATAACCATAAGCTTTATTTGAAAACAACTTAGAATCTAAGTGCCTTTTAAATTTAATACCACGACTAGAAACATGGACCTTAAAACGGTAACTGAGATAAACAAGAATTTAAATCGGTGTAATACAGTTTTGGATAGTGTTGCGCTCATTGCCAGATGCCATTGGTGCCAGATAACAACATCTGAGGAGAATGCCAGACACTTGGCAAGTAACATGAGACAGACCCAAACGACATCTGATAGTTTAATAGCAAGCTATGAAAGTAGAATGTGTGACCACAGACATTGAGATACTGAGTACTCTAATACGTTAAAATAGACCACCCCTATCTACACCCCTTTATGATAAGTAGGTATATTTCATTGTGAGCAAAAAGAGATAAAAAGTGCTATAAAAATAAAAAAGTGATTTAAGCTAAGCTAAGAATTAAATAACTTTATGAGGTTCTTGTATTTTTAAATTAGGACCAGTTGTTTTTTTTATGATCAAATTTTAAAATGCTTCCTAAAATGTAGCGCTTTCTCCACAACTCATGGAGCAATAATTTATTTAATGTTGTCGTCTCTAGTGTTATTATTACTATATATTACTTATTACAATAGTTTTATTATTACTGTTTAACCTATGTTTCCCTAACCGCTGTCTCAGTTGCTTCGTGAATATTCATCGCGTTAATTAAGTTTTTCATTATTTTGACTTTACTCTCAGCTTCCTCACTTACTGACATCAGGTTTCTATGCAAATGTGGGATACTTTTACAGCTGCGAAACCTTTCCTGAATTGAATATGAGAATCAGTAACGTATGACTATCATTTTTTTTGTAGGTGTTTTTCTGGTGGACTTAAGTATTAGAAAAGCCTCCGGAATGAAAAGTACCTTTAACTTTAATTATTATTTACCAATTTACACAAAATAAAATCGTAAAAAAATGTTTCTTCATACTATTAACTTTCAATATTCTTGACATTATAAATTTTCTCCATAATGACTTTACTTACACCGACACAAAGCCACAACAGTATCGACGGGGCAATGAAAATGACAATTTGTATACCGCGTCGCGTCGCTTCGTTGCGTCGCGTCCGTTGCGTCGCCAGCCGCCAAACAATTCAATTTTCCCCGAGGTTCCTCTCGTCAATCATAATTTCCCGATAAAGCTTTTGCAATACAGTTTACTTTCATTTCTTTTACAGATATTTTTGTATTGGACACGAATATTTTGTTTAAAAATAATTTATAGAATTGACATTTTTGCTTTTCGTTAGATCGGCTTTTCGCAAAGATAATTGGTTCATTTGGGTACGGACTAAGGCCTAACATAAACTCAGGTTCACGTCCTGGATATATTCAGGTCAGTAGAACTTCATTTATTATACTTGGATGTTGAGTCCACTTAGTGCTGCACTGGAATTCATCACAGTGTTCTAAGTGTGCATCAGTATCTTATCTGAACGGGTGTAGGTGAACTTCTAATTCAACTTGGAAAACCGTATTTTGATATTAAATTAGTTCTTATAAATCATATGTGAAACGAATGCAAAGGAATTTGTTGCGGTATGAGTAATAAATACATATTTGCATACCGCATTAGTCACTCCAAATCATTATACACGTAGCTCATTAAAAACCTGCTCACAATTCAAGTAATCTAACGGAATGACATTCTCATCTCAAAAATAACAATGTTAATTTTATCAGTCAAATAATTGTCACTTCTTTAACGGTGAAAACATAGTGATACATTTTTCAAGAGAACTCCACAAGGTTTTTGAAATGTGCTTGCACTTATATTATACGGTTATATTATACTAAAGGGGTATCTTCAGTTTCATTTATTATAAACATAATTAACTATTTTTTTAAATAACACTGATCCTTTTTTATGGACTAGAAATACTCGGTAACATACCCTATATACCTAAAAATAATAAATCGATTAATAAATCTAAATTACGCGCACAAAAAGCAGACGAATTTGAAGAACTCGTTCTTTTTTGTTGGAGTTAGTTAAAATTCAGTTGTTAAAGTATCTCGGCATTGATAGATGGAATTGATATAAAAAGTAGATGATGAGCCTAGACAAACGTGATCTAGGTGCGGCCAAGTCTGTGCTGTGCCTATTAATTAATATTGATGACGTGTCTGACAGGTGGTGATGCCACTTGTGTTGGTATCAGCTTCGACTTATTTATTATCATATTGCTTGTAGCAAGATCATTGTGTGGTGTGCAGAAATATTTGAAGATTCTTGGGTTCTATGTACCGGCGCATTATTAAGTTCATCTTAATTAAGAAATGTGCTGTGGAATGTTTAGATTCTGTATGTCATCTTATGAACGCTTCTTTATATTTTACTTCATTTCGTAGAAAATAAAAGAAAGTGCATTTACGGTGAGTACTTTCTATGCGATCTTAAAATAAACAATTTGCGTAATTATTCAATTATATATATTTTTAGCATCAAAAAGCACTTTCGGGTTTTCATAAATGCATATTGTGTTCCGTTGGTAATGAGCTTCATGTTTTATGATTATCACAGCATCTGACATCCTAACCCTTCAATCGTCACGTATAACTGGCACTCAGCTGATCAAAACACGCTTTTTAGTTTTCACTTTTTCATCGTTGTAAAATTTAAATAATTATAAATGTGAAACAGGTATGATCTTATCTTTAATGATATCGAGTCATGTTATTATTAGGTGTTATTTCTATCATAACAAAATAAATGACACATTTGTGTGTCATTAATGAAAACTTGTCATAAAACTGTACCAAAACAAGCATATTACCGTTAATGTGGACCAGTTACAGGTTCTGTCGGCGCGGGCGCCGTCTTAAATATGCTAATCGATTCCGTACAGAAGAAGATAGGTACACAAACACATACAAATAGGTTTGATTTGTCATAGAGTTATAGTTACGATGTGTTGTAAAGATAAACAAAGTTCAGCACGTTTGGTAGCAATTCAGTAGGACCTAATAATCCGCTTGGATAGACTTGAGTTAATGTTTAAAATATCTCCTATTACTATAAAATATCTAGCTTGTCTGGAAATTGTACTGAAAATGACTCCTACCAATAGAATTAGCCCTTTACTTTGGATTGAACCTTCAACCCATTGTGCAGAAGTCAATCGTACAGGCACGGACACTAAACGTGACGCCTATTATAAGAATGCAAAAAATATATCTACTTTCTACCTAATATAACGTCGAGACTAGAGTTAAACGCATTTAACATAAAAATATTTTATATTTTTCTTTCAAGGCATTAAAATCGACAATAATACGAAATAATAAATATACCGTTATGGAGTTCAAAATTAATGCAAATTAATTCATCGGTATTTCATTGGTATTTTGTTATTTAGTCCAACATGAGTGCTTTCTGTGTGAAATATTTTTATTATTAGCATGCATAACAATTGATTTATACAAGTTGTATTGCGTCGCTCCATCGAAATTTACATAAATGTGGTATAATAATTATTCTGAATGGTAGTGGCTAGTGCTTGAATGGGTGGCGATTTGAAAATTAAAGAAGATTAAATCCGTCCCGGTATTGACTTGTATCACTTGATAAACGATATAGTGAAGTCGATAACATATCTATAAAGATTCTGAGTAAAATAGTTATATTATGTAGTTTCAATATACACAGTACTAGTTAATATTAGTTTAACACGAAAAAGCAACAGTTCGCGAGGAATGTGCTCGTCTGGCTTAGTGTCAGTCAATATTAGCAGAGCTCGGACACCGGCCAGGGCTCGGACACGGACCGGACGCGAACCGGACGCGTCACACGCGTACCGTTGAGAGCGATGATCTACCCAAGCCCCTAGTCGATAGCTTTTAGCATTACTCGTATGTTATGTTCGTTGGTAACTTAAAAGCTTGGTAAGCGTAGACGAGTGAACCCGAGAATTAAGATAATATTTAATATTCCGTTCTTAAAGTTAAATTAGTAAGTACCTAGGTATGTCTTCAGAAAAAAAAATGTTGGTTGCTTTTTAATAGGGACAGAATTTGTTAGTTTCGAGATTGATTTCAACATTGAAAATACCAAATAAATCTACTTTTCATACAGCCTGTAATTAGAGTCTAAGTGTATAAACTTCCTTATCACAGACGGTCTGTCGATTGAGTATTCTGTGTCTCTTGTAAATATATTCAATACATAAATATTAATCTTCAGCAAATATGATTTCTCAAACGCAAATATGCCAAAATGGATAGATTATTATATTGGTAGGGTTATTCAACTTCAACTGAAACTTAAAGACACCGCAATTGCACTTATTATGAGAATAATTCGATTATTCGACATAATCGAGTCATCACGCACGTCCCAACTCCCAACACGCTAGATCGTCCGCAAAAAACATCAAACCGCAATTTATAATCGAAATTCAGAATTGGGAATCGGCAAAATCGATTGGGGTACCGCCATTTGATTTCCGAGTGTAAGTGGTGGCGGCGCCAAAACCGCTATGTTGGCGGCAGTTTTTATTGGGTCAACGTACTGGTGCAATATTAAGGCCACTGACCATTTGGATGGGTGACGGACTGACGAGACGGGCTTTAATATCCTGATGGTTATAGATCAATCTATCAATCCATTCCACTTATTGTAGCTAATGTATGATGACAATTGAATCTTTCTCTGAGACACATCCATCTTCATTGTTTGGGTGTTTTGTGTAAAATAATTATACTTATGTACTGATCTTGCAGTGCAGTATATGGAAAAAATATGAACATACCATCACGCCTGTTATATCAGAAGGGTTAAGCAGAGGTACACCCACGTTTCGCTGGTATGTTTAGGCCCCATGTAATAAGGGGCGAGCCTACAAATCCAGACTCCGAGCTGCTACAGAGAATTTCATGGAAAAATTATACCACATTGCTCGACCTGGGAATCGAACCCAGGACCTCAAGCGTAGCAGTCACATTTGGGCCCACTAGACTAACGAGTAAAAAATATCCTGTTCCAAATTAAAATAACATATCTATATAAGTAGGTAGGTATATCCATTTTCTTTGCCGACTTGTAATCAGAGATAATACTAAAAATTTAAAACTTAGAAATAAAATTGTGTAAATTACAATTTTATAATGCTGTTTACCTATTTACTGTTTGAACAAAGCATCACAATTAGAACAATCGATTATGTTATAATCGATTCACGTATTAGTCGATAATTACGTGATTGTCGCTAATGAGTTGCGTAATTACTGCACGTTGAGTTTCACGTAATGTGTTATTAGTCAAATGTATAAATTTCTTCTCGTAGTGTCCTTAGTTTATTTATTATAAGTGGATGGGTTTGCCACATTTCAATAAAACCCAGGACCCAAAATATCAGAATAATAAGATCATGATGTCCTGTTTATAAATTAGGTGATGATTTGACCTGTAAATCAATGTAACACCGCGGTTTCACTATCTCACTCTAACTCTCAAAGAGTGAGTGGAATAGGTAGCTGTTTTGTTGTCAATGAAAACGCAGGGTAAGGAATACTTTAGTATTTACACTAATATTTTTAAAATTAATTTATAATCGGGCTGTAACGTAGTATGATAGCAATTACCTTCTCTTCTACGTTCAGAAGTTCGATCTATCCTCAAAATAAAATATTAGTTTTGTAAATGCCGTGTAGCATTAAATGAAAAACTGTTAAGCTAACTGCTCACTTTAAAACTTGCATTTACGTGCCTATTTTACTATGTATTTTTTTGTTAATGTGGCGTGCTAATGTGTTATGCTAAGTACGATGCAACGACCTTCTACTATTTTCTTGTAGGTTTTCTTTCAAGTTTTGTGCGTAGGAGACGGTATCTTTTGACATTAAATTGCTATGAAAAGATATCTGTATACAGATTTTTGGCACTCCTTTTGATGCCGTTTATGTATCTGGCAAGCATTTAACTTCTTCTTTTTCTGTCTTGATAACTTGGTAATTTCACATAGGAAAGTATAAATTATAACGACAGCAGCAGCGTCGGGACATAATACCATAGAGGGACATACGCCATTCGATTTCATTGGAGGGGTCCTTTCAAAAAGGTCAGAATGGTCTTTCGGAGAGGACCTCTCTTATATGTCATGGTTTGTAGTTTGTAGGTGTGAAAAAGGCGTTATCGTATGTGTGTAGCTATGTAATTTTTAAATAGAGAGGCTATTGCTGTCTATAACCATGTTATATTTATACCACATTCCGATTAGTTAAGATCCCGCCAGATCAGCCTTGTACTAAGTTACAATATGTATGTTATCACTGCAGCTGAACCGTTCTGTATCTAAACCTGACACTGATGAATGTCTGTGTATCAATGTACCGGTATTATGCATTAGAAAGGCACCACGCGTAATGGTAAAGCACCCGTTAAATTAACAAATACCTACCTATTTTCGATGCTTAGATACTTTAAGCACCACGGTCGGGTGTGCTGGTAATGCGTGTTAGCAGATTTCAGTAGCAGTTAGTGTCATTTTATGCATATTTAATATTACAACTTGGCTACACCCGTGTATCGTTCCAAGGGCCAAGCCTATTGCCATTAACCGGACACAAATCCAAACTCCGAGCTGCTTGAACTTCATAGAAAAACCTAATAACATTGCTGGATCTAGAAATCTAACCTCAAGTAGCGTAGAACACTTGACTTAAGAAACAGTTTAGGAATGTGACAATTAGTAACTTTACTCACATGATTTGGATAAGTGAGGAGTTGTCTGGTGGTGTCGATGCCAAGATCTTTTATTTTAGAAATCTGTGATCATATCACTCTGGAGGTCTAGCGTATACTTCATCGAAACCTCGGTGAATCGTTTAATCGAAGCAGTGTATTGTTAAACCTCATAACTGGATCGATTTGACCGACAGGCAACTGTTAGTGTTGTATACATAGATATTACTTATTGAGATAGGCAGTAGGTATGTGTGTATGTTTTTACTTTCGCATCCGGTGTCAGGTGACGTGCGCCCGCGCATTTCGCGTATAATGTGTTGAGTGGATGTCCGGTGATTTGCGATTATCAGAGAATTGGAGGATTGTTGGTTTAAGTTACGAGCGGAGAATGGATCGGTTTATTCGTTTATAAGGTTTATGTGCTTAGCGTTCAGCTTTTGAGATCAGTAAAGAACCAGTCAGGTACTAAGAGTTGCAGTAGTTATGTAAATCTCCACTCATACTGCAGCTGATCGTTTGACCATGTACTTATCCAAGGAAGATCTCTTAATTTAGCGCTGGAAATAAAGGAGTTCTGAGAATGGAACTAGACCATGCATGATGGATTGCTGGATGTCAATATTATTGACAAGGCTTCAATTTGGTTTTAGCTCATTCCTGGTGATGTATTTACTTAGATGATGAGATCAACAAGAATAAACGATGTGGATCACCATCGGTGCGCGTGGGCGCTTATGTGAAATTGAATGTACCTGCGGCTGGGATATAGGGCGGGCGGTTTGGGGGCTGTCTATAATGTAAAAACCGGCCAAGTGCGAGTCGGACTCGCGCACGGAGGGTTCCGTACCATTATCCCGGAACCCTAAAAATGACTTTCATAAAGTACTTCCTAGTTTTTTTACCATTACAAAATAAATAATTGTCAAAATATTAAGAAATGGTAATCATAATAACCAACTTGCACACTGCCTACGTTGGATGACCACAATTACCCATGAGAGCTTTACCCAGCTGTTCCTAAACATACCATAACCACTTAAGTAGCTCGTTATGAATGTATGTATGTATAGCCACTTATTGACTCAGCTTGACAGTTTGTATCTGTGTTGACATCTTAAAAACCGTGTAGGCCCATTTTTCCTTTTTTTCACGCTATTGAAATAACCATATTTTGCAATTACTTGGGCTGAAAATACTCACTTCCCGGAAAATACACAGGAATACGTATACAATACGAGTAGTAATTGCCCGTCTTTGCTACATTCTAAATTTTTATTTCGTAAGTCGTATGTCATTTTACAAGAATGCAAGATTTAATGATAGAGGGTTAAATTATTTACTTGCATTTGTTTTATTGAAAGTTATGTGAAATAACTTAACGCAACCCCAGCTGCCCGGAAACTCCCAGAAGCTACTTCGCACGGTGATCGGTGGCAGACAGCAACCAGGGCAACGATTATCCTATTGAGTGCGATGCGATTGATAAATCACTGGCGCGGTCGTCCACCCGTGGACAACGGATCAACTTAGGGTGCTAGCCCACTGAAGCAATACGACGCGCGTAGTAGTCGGGTCAACGGCATATTTTATTGACGCTGACATGACGTGCTTCGGGTGTGTTACGAGCTTATCTAATAAATGTAGGCACATATATATAAAAAAAAGGCTACAACTTGATTCTATAAATGAAACCGTCAATACAGAATTAATGGTAGAAGATATTAGTAATTATTGAGTGCATAATTTATTACTAAATTATTAAAAAATAAGGATAATACTTACATCTCTCAGCAGTAATGGTTTTATCATCGTAGGTTTCTAATTTTCTAGAAACTCATTAACCTGGCATTTAGAATATTAGCAAATTTTCCTTATAAGACATGACTCAGTGCCTATACTTAAAGTTACTCCCAAGACCGGTACATTTGATATGTGCCGAGCTATCAAATTCTCCGAACAACCATAAGAACGGGTCGTTACACCCTAGTGAGTGAATGGCATTAATGTGACACCATTCCCATATTGAGCACATTCGTCGCCCAGAATGGGACGGTGGGTGGACGATAAATGTGAGACATTTCTTTATTTATTGAGCCGCTTAGCTCTCCCAAGGGTCTTAACAACGATTGATTCTTTGTAGTTGTCCTGAAATCGTTTACGTATGTAAATGCGGTCATTATTGATGGTAAACAGTTTAATGGTGGCCTAGGTATAATTATACTTTCTTGCTTCGTCCTCGAGATTATTAAACTATGTAGTAACGCCTTTCGGTGGTACTGCTCGTCACTCGTTGAGAGAATATCATCTCTAGAAATTTTCTATTTACTCTGTGCCCCGCGCCAGCCCTGCTGTCATTCGCGTTTTTAGTGCGCTACGCTCGTCACTAAAAATTTACTCGTAGCTGTTTTATGAGTAAATTGTCCAATATTACTGCAAAAACACCCCATAGGTGTATAAAGTCTTGTAATAGTGAGTGTTTCTATAGTGATTTTAACATTAATTTCAAGAATGTAAACCGAGTTAACCAAGTTACACCCGGTCAAGTTAAGACCTGCATCTACAACGAATTTGGAAAAAACTAATAAAATTGCAATTCGAGTAGCCGAATGGGGCTGTCTCACGCATAACTTTTATCTATTTCAAGAGATATAACTTACCATAGGTATGTAAACCAAGTTACGTACCTACCTACCAAGAATTTGGGAACCTGGGAGTAACAAAACAATGCAATTCGAGTAGTCAAATTGGGCTGTCTCACGCATAAAAATTATCTATCACCTCGGACAGATCATCAGGACTGCCCACGCTAGATAAACTGGACTCTCACCATAACAGCAACAAAAACAAAACAATGCAATTCGAGTAGTCAAATTGGACTGTCTCATGCATTCAATATATTTAATACCTCGGACAGATCATAGGACTGCCCAAACTAGATAAACTGGACTCCCACCTAATAATAAAACAAAACAATACAAGTCGAGTAGTCGAATTGGACTGTCTCATGTATTGAATTTATTTAGCACCTTGGGCAGACCACCAGGACTGCCCAGACTTGAGTGGAATCCCACAATAACAAATAGAACAATGAAATTCGAGCAGCCAATATGGGTTGCCTGCATGAGACAATTAAAATGTATTTAACAACTGGGATAGATCACCAAGACACTAGACGAATCCCAACGTAACAACAAGAAGAAAAATTTAAATAAGGAATTATGGAAGTTTATTGGGACTTGCATTTAAATTGTCAAAACAACTGAGCTGACCCATGCATTACACTTATTTAGCACTCGGACAGGTCGCATCAGACTGCCCACGTTAAATAAATTCCCATCCTTCAATGAAAACTGGTATGTATCTACTTTAAGTAATTGTATTACTTACGAATGTGTATATGCAATTCAGTCAGATTAAGGGACTGTCTCACTGCAATTCAACAACACATAATGAGCTACCGTGGTCTGTGCTACAAACACCAATAAGCCACTGGTTTGTGAAATTGTTACACACACTTGATTCACCATGCACCTAGTCTAGGTTTGTGAAAAATCATGCCTGACAGCAATAGTGTAACAGTAACAACTTAGTAAGTACCTACAAACACAGGTACAACTATGCTACATTATCACAGACAAAGTTGACAAGATGCTGACAATCGGCATTATGTAAACAACTCTCATATGGTTATAGATAATTCACTAACACATAACAAGCAAATTATGTCTTTTTTATTATCAAAGCGCTTCCTTTGGGGGCACTCCAGTTTAATATTGTCATCAAAGCAGCTTTTCAGGAAACCTTGATTAATCGGACCAACATCAAGCATAACATAAAGAGGGAATTCCTCGGGCAAGTTGATACTTCAGATGCAGTCAGTGACACCATACTGAAACTGGAAGGAGCCATCGCAGCTAGAACAGAAGAAGCAACAGTGCCCTGCCTGCAACGACCACCACATCTAAACTGTGAGATATTTATCTTTTACAGATAAACAATCATGTCCTCACCAATCTTGGTAATGTATTAATTACAGTTACCATTTTTTCTTAGAAGTGTTATCTATCAAAGATTAATACATCTGTCTTGTATACCTATGTAAAACACAGCCCTGTGAAGAAAGGTACAAGAATAACAAATGACAACTTGTAAGAGTGCTCAATTATATATGGCTGTACCATATTTATAAACTTGTAAATATCAATTTCTTATTAGAACATGAAAAACATCAAAGGATTGCTACCTTGTTGGAAAAAATTATGAATTCAAGTATATTTTTTCAGTTTAATTAAAAACTGTGTATAAATGTGACTCATTTCAGTTTAGAACATGCATACTTTGATTGATACTTGACAAGTCAATCCTGATGTGTGGTTGTTACACTAACACAACAACACTTTTCTTACAATACTTTACTGCCATGAATATGATAAATATTTCCTTATTTATCTAATTTATTGTTTAGAAGTACATATACATAGCTACAATTAAAATAATCTGAAGTCAAATCATTGATACACTATGACTACTGATACTGGTATACACAGATGGTCAGATAGCATGATATGCTATAGAATATTGGTGAAAACAATTTTAGTATAAAAAATTGTAACGGTTAGAATTATGACTAACTTCTACAATTAAAAAATCAAACATATTATGGTTAGAAACCAGATATTACACAACAGTCATTTTATAAAATACTAGAATATTATTACAATACTAATAAATCATACTAATTATTATAATTATATTAAAAAAAAAAAAAAAAAAAAGGCAGTAGCAATAGTACTTAATGTATACAACTATACATATAATTTAAATAATATTTCACCTACATGCTGACGCCTCAACGAAGGGGGGGGGGGAGGGTGTTGCCTTCAGAGACGGGATAGTGAACCAGAGTGAAGAAAAAAGGAGTATCTAGTCACATATATTCTCATCACACCTCTGATACGTCTGGCGACATTCCTTGCCCTTAACCTAATATAAATATATCTGTAGTATATATAATATCCATAAATATTATTATTATATTGCCTTAACTGTCATTACAATTGAGGATCTTTAAGTACAAGGGGTCTCTCTTGACTCAACATACTTAGTTGGAGTTTGCAATAGGCTATCCTTTTTCAATAAGTATGCAAATCTCCACATAGCAGCTGACAGTTAATTAACATAAATATTATGCTGAAATACAACATAATCAAAAAGTTGTGGGAAATATATGTTATTTTTTCATGAAATCATTGGGATGTCCTAGGACATGTCCTATTGATGTATGCATCAACATAATTCATTAGTTCTTTAATTGATACATACCTACAAAGTAAATGATTGGATAACTAACCAGTTGCATTTAGTCACGGACAAAAAGTCGACGTTGACAAATGTTATATTATAATATATAAATACCAGTTAGGTACATATAAATATAGTATTAGTACCTACTTATCTTCCATGGGTGGATTCCATTACCTACACACGACAATATTATTTATTTTATTTTAAGTACATACATCTCGCGTACCTACCTATATTGTGTAAGTTTTCCACAATCATGGAAAAGGGGTATCTCTAAGAGAAGATAACCACAACACAGGATAGGCCCACAATTGTACTATACAACATAACTTTTATATATATATATATTTAAAGAAAATAAAAATGATAACAATAATTCAAAGTTATAAATAACCATTCAATAATTCCATAATAATAAAAAAAAAAAAAAAAAAAACTAAGCAATATGCCTAAAACAATTGTATGTGTTATCAGGGGAGCACGGTAGTGCCCCCGCCAAGTCAAGCTACAAATTTACAAGCTTATTAATGTCTAATGAATCAACTTATCGACTTTCTTCCCAGTCTTCTAGCCCTAAATTTTTTTTTTTCCGTAACTATTATTATCAATAAGTATAAAAATACTTATTCCACACGAGTTTGGGTTACCAAACTCATAAAAACCAGAAATTAATTTAAATTCTAAACAATCAATAACGGATATTGAAATGGTTACGTTAGAAAAACCTAACATTTTTCCAAGATATTTGATGAGAACAAAAATTTAATGTTTAAATTATCTATGTTTCATCCTTCAATAGATGAGTTTCTATCTCCAGCTCCAGTACCTATTATCCAAAAACCTGTTCTTATTTCAAAACAGATGGACACAAAACGTACAAAGCATTTAAAGCATGCCTTAAATAAATAGGCAATTATAGGTTTTGTTTTCAAAAATTGCGTTACGGTTCACGCATTGTAAAGAAGCTGTAATATGGTAAATAAAAACATTAGACTTTGACTGAGCAAAACATGACATTTAATGTCGTATTAATGATAGTAATAGTAGCAGTGATGATGACCAAATATTTACTTACCTTCGTAATTAAAATGCGACCTCTAAAGAACTCATCATTCAAGAGTGATAAAAAATCTGTCAAAACAATGTTATTATTTTATAAACAGTAAATGTTACGTTATATTTGTACACAAATTCGAGACATTTATCGCCGAGTTTCACTTGACAGATTACATTTTATAGTTTTAAACGTCGCGCTACGTATGTACATATATACATATGGCATACGCACGCAGGTACGCTTCGTGCATGTACACTGAAAAGTTTTCCCGGTACATGACGTTGGTATAAACCATAAAATAACTACTTTATCCTTGAGGTCTAGGTACCGAAGTTATTTATCTTTGATTCTCAAGTTTCGAATTACAAGCTGTGTAGGTTACTAGCCTACTTACATTATAATTCTAAAAAAATATATATATATATATATATATATATACATAGATATAAAATTTTGGCGAAAGGGTCTCGACCTCGGGCCGGATTCGAACCTGCATTTTGACTCGGTACCAGTAAGAATCCTGTACATGGTTCTTGCGGATAAATATTGTAAATTAATAAAACTTAACTATTTTGAATTATCAAAATTACCTAATTGAATGATAAGAAATTATTATTATGAATAGGTATTATCGTTAATACTATGATAGAAATGTTTTACAGGTCACTTTTTTCGGACAAAACATTTTACTAAGTATATTTAAAATTGTTAGGTACATAAAACATACCTCATTAATAATAAAAATTATTATTATTTACAGTTACTGCCTTCTAGTAGTTGTTAAGACTGTAACCAGTTTTAAAACAAATTTATCATTAAAAAATGATAATCAATCTACTAAGAGATAAATCTATGATGCTTAAGTCTGATTTATCCTTTTCTAACCATACAACTCTTATAAATAAAGGAATGTATTTAATCTGTAATATAATTGTGTACCTTTATCACATAATTTATCATATCTAGGCGATATTACCAGAACTTGCTCTCAAAGTCTACATAGTTTAATAATCTCGAGGACGAAGCAAGAAAGTATAATTGGACGCAGTTTCTGAAAAACGTTCCAACCCACAATCGGATCAAAATTGAGTTGTTGATACCAAAAAAGTCACGTGATTGCTATTTACTAACTGTCAAAATTTGGTGGCCCTACTGTCATTTTAATAATGAAATTATGATATGGTAGCCCAACCCACATGTATGGAGAATACTAATAAATATTTAATTAAAAGAGCTCAAGCTACTTGGAACAACACCTATGTAAGAAAAACTCATATACAATTTTCTCAAATGTGATCCAAGCTATCTGAAACGTTTTTGATTTTTTAAATCTAAACGACCTTAGTAAAATATACTTTTCACTAAAATGTTCCAACTCAACTGAAACGTTTTTGATTTATTAAATCTGAACGACCTTTGTAATAATAAATGTTTCACTAAAACGTTCCAAACCATTTGAATAATATTATGAACCATTTGAATAATATTATGAACCAATAAAAATAATATTATGAACCAATAAAAATAATATTATGTGTTAAAAACCTCAATTTAGAGAGTGACCCAAATATAAGGAACATTTTACAAGTTGGCCCATTTTGCAGAAACTTCCATAACTTCGTAATTTTTTACATTAGGATCATGAGATCTAAGAATAATTCTAAAAAAGTCGTCCATCTAACATAGGATCTTATTTTTAATTCTTTAAAGTTCAATATTATCTGTCAAACTGTGTACTAGAGTATATCTTTAGACAGCTAAACTGGGACCACTTAGGCCTGAACATTAATGGAGCCCGTCTAAACCACCTAAGATTTGCCATCTGGTGCTTCTTGAAGAGAATCCAGCAGCAATAGAACAAATGATGCAGAGTCTAGCAAATATAAGTAGAGAAGTTGGTCTGGGAATAGACGTTATGGTAGATGGCAACACGATTGAATATGTTAAAGAATATATTTATGTAGGACAGATAATATCCCCTTCAGATGTAATGACAAAGGAGATAAACAGGCGAATAGCCCAAGGATGGAGAAAATAAAAGAATCTAGGCATCCACATAAAAAAGAAAACATTCGAGACCTGTATTCTACCAGTTCCTATTTACGGCTGTGAAACTTGTGCAATAACACTTCACCACAGGGAAAGGCTAACAAAATGCCTTCGTGCCATGTAACGAAGCACGCTAATCTTAAAAATAAAAGACAGAGTCAGGAACGTAGACATAAGAGCAAAAACAAAACTCACAGACATTCTCACCCGGATAGAAGTCCAAAAATGGAGATGGACTGGACATATGCTACGCCACCCCATTAACAAATGGAGCAAGCAAGTCACCCTCTGGCAAACAAGAGACGGCAAAAGGGGCAGAGGTCGTCAAGTCAGGAGATGGGAAGACGACTTGAAACAGACAGCGGGACCATTCTGGTTCAGAGTAGCAAGGGACAGGACCCATTGGAAAGAATCGGAGGAGGCCTATGCCAAAAGGCACACCGAACTTAGGGACCTCTTGTAACCCTATGTTTAGGAGTTAAAGGCTATTATTATTATTATTTGTATCTCCTTGGTTATCACGGCATGCCTCCCGTGAGGAAGACATCCGGTCCTTTGGCAGGCGTGCGGGGGGACACAATCCAACGCGCAGAGGCCCCTTGGAGAACTTTAATCTTATATGGGATGGGGCACCAACCCGGGACACTCCACAACTGCACTATAGGAGTACAGCCATGGAATATCCCGGGCGGGAGCAGGACTATAGTAAAAGATTGAAGATAAGCTAATGGGATTGCGGATGTGGGTGTTTGGTGGACTGATAACTTCTATTGCCGGAAGAAAACGGCGTCTGCCTACAACCTCGAACTTACATCCTTATCCTTAGGGATGGCAGACGGTGACTCGCCACCTCACTAGCTGGGCCCCCCGAAAAGCTGCCAGTACAGGCAGAAGGTGGCAACAGCGGCGTGAGCGGCTAGGGGTGTAGAGAGGTGCGGCCCCGGTTTCACCGTCGCGGGTCTAGAAGAGACCCGGATTGGGTTTCCCCGCTATTATGCCATTAGACACTTCCACCCCCGAGCGTATAGCTCTGGCGGCCCCCCTCTGACCGCCCAATTAGGGCAAGGCAGAGTCGAGAGTCCTACGGGCGCTCTTGGGTTCCACTCCAGCTACCCAATATGGGAAAACTGGAGGCGAGGCCCTGAAGTCATTATACTGTGATAGTATAGGTACTGTGCATTGATAGATGACATTATCTATCATCAAATAGCAGCTACCACAGTATACCTATGGTACATTACTATTTCTAATCTAAAATGGCCACAAATACTATTTGCAAGGACTTCATTTTGCAATTCGTGTCATACGTACAACCTAATAAAATAAATAAATTCAAATGTTAAATCAAGAGCTGTACATAGGGCGAAAATTTAAAGGAAGTGTGTTTCCTTTAAGCTCAGAACTTCTTGTTCCACTCTGGCCAAACGGAAAACCTATAACCCAGGCTAAATTAAATGACTTAAAGTCAATGTTTAGTCTAATTCCTGCGGATTGTGTGTCTTTTTATAAAAACCTGCAGGGCATGGGAGGACCTGATTATATTGAAGTTGAAGGATTTTCTGGTGAACAAGACTTTGATTTTGAAGATGATAAAGAAGAACATTAATAATTATAGATATTTTTCACTACAAATAATTACTTTTTCTATTTTATCTTGTTTTATTATTTTTTTCCTTGTTATACACGTCATTTGGAACGTTTTAAATAAATTCCAATTTTGAATGTAACTTAAATATTACAATAAATCAAAAACGTTCCACAGCCCTATTTTTATGAATATTGAAAAAAGTAGTAACATTAGAAGTCTAAACTAGGGTCAAATTAAAACTAATTCATGACCACTTTGACACACAAAAGTATCAGTACTTAAAAACTAAAATTTCATAGAGTAATACGAGATTGAACTTTAATGTCAATTATCTCAAAATGGTAAGCTTGTGGGCTGGAACGTTTTTCAGAAACTACGTCCAATTAATGATTAAACGAACTTACCTGAAGTGAAGTTCTATCATAATTATACGAATTGCTTCGTCCGAAGAGATTAGTATCACCCTCCCAACCCTAACGGCATAGCCCAAAAAGGGTTCTGGTAATATACCTAGGTAAAAAATCTCTAAACTAAATGACAGCAGGGCTGGCGCGGGGCACAGAGTAAATAGAAAATTTCTAGAGATGATATTCTCTCAACGAGTGACGAGCAGTACCACCGAAAGGCGTTACTACATAGTTTAATAATCTCTTCGGACGAAGCAATTCGTATAATTATGATAGAACTTCACTTCAGGTAAGTTCGTTTAATCATTAATTATATGCTCATGCTGCTCCGTTAAAGTAACTATGAACTATTGCAATTTTGTGCCATTTACGTATCCATAAATTATTTTAAGTAGCTATTGTTCAGCAGTGGGACAGTGGTCTGGGTCTGGGTAAATAAAAATATATTATTTATCTTTAAACATTTCTCCACTTGTAGTTTACAAGTAATTTGTACAAATTAAATTTGTTAGAAATGGAATTTAGATTGCTATTCATAAAAACCCTCACTCTGCCAACCCCGCAGGACAGGAACTTTACTACCGACCCAATTAGTTTTAATGCACTTTTCTTGTTCTGGTATGTGAGGTGAATAATATTTGTTTACAGTTATGTACGTTAATTTTCGGCCTAGAATCTTTCCGACCCTGTAGCATTCACCCGAAGCTTCAATGATTTTATCTCTTATAACATACGGCATCTAGGGGTTGTGCCTGCTGTGTGACAGCGCGCGGGGTTGTTGACCGCGTCGCTGCGCTGCAGTCACTTTTAGCGATGCATCTGATATGCATTTTGTTCAGCGCTCTTACTCGGCGATTGATCGCCTTGTAAATTTCACGATAGTTGGTAGTAAGCTGCGTGCATACGAAGTAGCTATTTGGCCAAATGGAACTATTAATGTTGTCTCTTATATGGAAGTGTTGTATACGAGTCGTATATCAATGTACACTTTTGGTGAGAGGGTCTTTTTCGTTTCAAATCATTTTTTATCTCAGAACTCATTTATATTATGTATCTGGTTCAAATGAGGAGGAGGTTGGGATGAGTCTTATGCAGCAGAAGACTGAAAAACGCTACTCTCACCCATAGCGTATTTATAGCAGCTACACGATACGCTCATTATAATTATTCTAGTTTTGGCTGGAACATATTCACAGAAAATTTGGGAATAACCAACGATTTGGGAATATTAAGGTGACTATTGTCATTTGCCAAATATAGTGAAATTAAAAGTGAATGTTTATTATATTAAAGGAAAATCTTAACTAAAACCCTTTAGAAACGGTTAGCAAACTGGTATTATAGTCATTAAGTTTTTTGTTGTGGCCTACTGACGTTGTTTTGTTGTTTGTTGCAGATCGCGAGGCGAGGTGTCGCCTAAACAAATGTTGCTGCTACTGGCTGCACTCAACATCGCTGCAGTATGTCACGCCGGTAAGTTACAGTTATTAATGAGAGAATGACAGACTTATGAACGTGGACTCTGGTATATAGGTACCTTTATAGATAGACGTAGCTTTAGACCGCAATTTCGTCTGTGTGGACTGTGTGGACTGTGTCCATGCAGTTTATAACCTGTGTGCCCAAAACATTCAGCCATTTTTGCGTGAGTGATAGACATCCCCAAACATCATTACATCCTAACAGGGAAACAAACAAATTTGACATTTATAATATTAATAGTCCTACGCGTGGATTAACATTGTTTTTTAATTTATTTATTAGGGACAGAAAACAGTTACATGTTGAGATGTTACAATAATATTCGTAAAGTATTACATTATACAAACACGTAACCCACACTAGTCCACAAGTTAACATAAAAATAGAAAAAGAGGAAAGGAAACAGACATGGTTTATGCATCTTAGCTTAGTGATTGCGGAACTTCTTGTCAATTGCAGTTAAAAGACGGACGGCTATTCTTTTAAATGTATGTCTAGAAAGATAAAATATGTCTAAATCTACAAAATAACTATTGTAAGCATCAACGAGTCGACGTGTGAAATAACCTGAAATAACCTTTTTTCTAATGTAAATGGCAGCGTTTGTATCTTTTTAGGAATCTTTTACAAATCTCTCTGATGTATGTATAGAAGACAAAACCACATCAACTATTAGTTATGACCATCTGACATAGTATGGTACGATAAAGACGGTACAAACAAACCCGTCATTAAATGACGCAAATGTCCGTTGACGTTGTTTTGATTTTAAAAACAAAATGCGCAAATAAAAAGAAATAAAATTATTTTTAGTATTCATAGTTGAATAGTTCAAACGTGTACAGTTTGTTTGTTTTTCCTTATAAACAAACAGACGGTCGGTGTGGCGTACCGTTCTTATTTAGTCAGCTGAGTCACGGGCCGAAATCGAAGGTCATGCACGGTGACGTCACTCGGTTCTCACGTCTGTCTACTCTAAACCTAATCAGGATATGGTTTGTGTCTTCACGTTGATTGGAGCCGGTCGTTATGCATACAAGAGCAGGCATTCGACTTGAGTCAATGGCAGAATTTTAGATGGCATTGGCAATGTATAATCTGTAAAAGCTAGTTTTTTTTTGGAAGAGAATTGAAATTTAGTTCGTAATTTAAATAAGACTTCAATGACTTGTGGTCTTTCGCTAATCGTTTGCCGCAATGGACTTGAAGCGAGTTGATTAATTCACGTTTCTTCTTTTAATGAAAGGCCTCTGAACGCACTAATATTTAAACAATTTTCGATGAGTTATTGATTTTCTGAGTAGGTACAAATTAACAGTTTCAAACATTTCAGTGCATCATTTTAGCGACATTATGATGTTATAGCAGTATAATGTGTCAGTTTCTAATTAGTATTATAGATATAAAACCTAAACCTTGCCTAGAAAGTAAACCACGTGTCTACGGCGTTGACTGAAGGTAGACGTATAGAAGGCTGTTGAATAAACCATTGCATACACTTATTATCATTGTCCTGTTATTCCCATAAAAGCTATAAAATGTAAGCATAACCATAATCTACGTGGGCCGCATAAATATGTGGTGTAGATACTGCAGGTTGTACACGCGGCTACAGGTCAACCTATACCAATCAAATTTAAGCTGATCTCGCATTGTATAGGCTTCCCACACATTAAGAGGCCAGCCTTAACTGGATTTGTATAGCTTGATGTGTAGCCGTGCGTACATGAGACCGATCTCGATAACATAATTTGTTGGAGTGGGGTTTTCCCGCCGCTCGAGAGTGTGCAACCCGCCTTATTTTCCTGTCCCACCCTTTGAATAGGAATGTGAACATACATGCTTCTTAATATTATTAAGAATTCGGTTATTGTGTTGGGCTTTCTTGAAGTGGATATTATGTAGTGTACACAAATATTTCCGTATTATTTACTCCGGAAAGACTGTAACCGAAAAAAGTTCAGGGGTGTTAATTAATACAGGCATATTGCTGAGATTTTTGATGACATTTTTTTTACAGGTTTTTCTTAACCACGTATATAAGTTTCAATGTTATAAAAGTAAATATATTTTTGGCTTTTAAATACATAAGCTTACTTTATATTGGTGTCAGATTGCACTCACACGAGCGAAGGAGATGAGAGATGCTGGCGACCGTCTCGAATAGCAATCAAATACGTGACATAACTGCTAACAAAACAAAAATAATATTTTTCTTATTTATGAAGCATATTATTACTAGTCTACGGGTTCTGTTTACCAATTTTATGTCCTTTCTTATGGAATCACATGATTATAACATTAGTAATAAGTATATACATTATCCCATCAGAAACAAAACATGTACAAAAATGCACTAGTCTCTCAACGCAGTGTTTCTGCCTAAAAAAGGTGTAAAATCAAATGAAAACCAAATCGGTTAGTTCAGTACCTTTATATCTATGGGAGCAGAAAACCAACCTCTTTGTCATAAATTGATATAGTAATCATATCAATATTTTTTTTATGTCTTTAATAAATAGAGTGAAACGTTGAAGGAAAACACCGTGTATAAACCTTCGTACCTGAGAGAATTTCTGTAAGGCGTGTGATGTCTGCCAACCCGCAGGATGCTAGTATGGTGGTCTATAGAATAACTCCCGTCAGCGAGCAAGCTATTAAGGAGGTGGAGACTAAGGGGTGGCAGGGGTGATGGTGGCTGAAGATAATATGTTCACCCATCCTTCCGAGTCACCACTGAGACCAGTCGTGTTACCGGTTTTAATTGAATTTATTTTCGTGCAATTAATTCAAAATTTATGCATTATTAATTCTATAACAAAGTGAATAGAAGTGCAATTTGCTGTGACTTCAAGCTAAAGTGAAAGGCAAGGCATCGACTCCTCGTACGCGGAGTGCCTGTGCGAGTAAGACAGACAATCAACATAATTGCTGTCCTTTTTACCCCGCGCGCGGCGTTACACATCGTGCATCCCGACGTAGGCGCCTACGTGCCCCTACCACTAAACTTCGTAGCCGGTGAAGCGGCCCGCGCTGCTGCGCGCTGCGTCCCTGCGACGCACAGTGTGTCTGTCTGGAGACTGCGACTTTGTATGATCAGCGCGCAAACGACGGTCACTCGACGCTACAGGTATAGCTACCTACTAACTTAACGCTCACTGCGGTAACAATACAACTCACAGAACTGCGTGCGCTTGAATTGAAACAAATAATTACCTCCTATTTCTGTGTGGTTTGGATAGAAAATATTCTTCTTAGTTGCCATGTCTGTTCAGCGTTCACCTCCTAATACACCGACCAATCTAGACGTCGAGCAAAGTAAAAAACTTACTCTTGCGATGCCACAATCGGGCTCAACCCCAAACCTGACCGTAATTGACAATGAAAATGTCTCCACTAGGTATAAGCGTAAAAGGAGTGACGATTCTGTTTGCATGGAGGAGATCCGCAAGTTGTTGGCAGCGGCTGCGGCTCAGTCGGAGACTAAATATGAGATGTTGCAAGCGTCATTATCCTCAATTCAGGCTCAAAATGATGAGATAAAACACAATATCACCTTTATATCAAAACAATACGATGATATGCTCGCTAAAATAAACCACCTGGAATCGGAGCGCCGATCCGACCGCTGTCGTATTCAAAGTTTGGAAGAAACGGTAGAAAGTTTAGAGCGGCAGTTGCAGTCCACAAAAGTCGAAATAAAAAATGTTCCCAAAAAACAAGGCGAAAGCAAGGGCGACCTCTGTGAGCTTGTAAAGGCGACGGCAAATGCTCTTAACATCCCGATCCAAAATCATGACATCAAAGATGTTTTTCGCGTACATAAAAAAGGCGATCCATCATCCTCACTGATAATGGTTGATTTCTCGAGCGCTTCTACCAAGGAAACCATAATAAAAGGAGCCAGGCAATTTAATATTAAGAATAAGAACAACAAATTAAGTACATCACACTTAAAACTCGAGGGCCCTAATAAACCTGTATATCTGTCGGAAAAACTAACATATAAAGCCCAGCGTTTATATTATCTTGCACGTACATTTGCCAAGGACAATGACTATAAGTATTGTTGGACATCGTTTGGGAAGATATATCTTCGAAAAACTGAAGGAGAAAAACAAATTCCTATTCAAAATGATGCCGACCTGAACAATCTTCGAGTAAATAAGTGACTAATATTTGTTTACTTTACTTTTATTTCTGTTTCTATTTGTAACTTCTACCCACACTTACACACCCTAACACTACACAAACGTATTATATACCCTAATTACTCACAAATGTACAAAAAATCTAACCACAACAACATTACACGCATATTAAGTTTTCATAAAGGTCATAGCATACTTGTAGTCAATATTACTGTAACATTATTCCGCTTTCTTTTATAATGACTAACTCGATAATAAATACTTCCACGGAATTAGATGAGATTTGTGTAGCTTCCGCATTTAATTGTGACACAGTCACATGCAATACTTTAATTAAAAACAACAATAACTCACTGAATATTCTTTCCTTAAACATTCGAAGTATTTATAAAAACCTAGATAACTTATTAGCCCTTTTACACAGCTTAATATTTGATAACGACATAATTATTCTAACAGAATGCTGGCTTGATGTTGACAAACCCATCCCACACTTGGACAACTATGTCACATATTTTTCTCGTGCCTATAAAAATCAAAACGACGGTATTGTCATATATGTGAAAAAAGCAATTAAGTGTTCTGTTGTGGAGACGGGCTCTGTGGGGGCCACCTTTTTGTCACTTTTCGTTGAACCGGATATATTTATTCTGGCCTCATATAGACCCCCGTCTAAAAAAAGTATGGATGGCTTCTTGGATTCATTGGAACAAATTTTACGTCCTGTAATTTCTACAAAAACCGTAGCACTTATCGGCGATATCAACATTGATATCAAAATTAATAATACCGACAGAAACAGTGCAGCGTACTTAAATCTACTGGCAGAGCATGGCATACTCCCCGCTCATACATATCCCACTAGACTGTACAACTGCCTAGATCACGTTATGTTGAAATCTGTATATCCAGCCACGGTATGTGTCATCGATTCCGCAATAACAGACCATTTCCCTGTACTTCTCTCCATGAGTATGTCTAAACGTAGGTTGAGTAATACAAATAACTGTTTTAACAAAATAGACTTTGAATCTTGTATTAAACAAATAGAGAATCTCGACTTCTCCTTTATTACACATACCTCAGACGCCAATGAGGCCGCTGCACTTCTTGTAGAAAAAATATCTGGTATTACTAAAGCAAATACTAAAGTAGGTCGATTACCTAATAAAAAAAGGATCCTGAAGCCATGGATAACGGTGGGGCTGTTACGTTGTATTAGACATAGGGACCAACTTCATAAACGACATAAGAAATCTAGTGAAAATGTTATCCTCGAAACCATTTATAAACGGTACCGGAATCATTGCAATTTATTGTTAAGAAAATTAAAAACGGCATATGAAAAATCTCTATTGCAGAATGCTAAAACAACCAAAGAGTCCTGGAAAGCTATAAAATCTATTATAAATTACAATGAAAAAAAAACTGTAGCCAATGATCTATTAATTTCTAATAATATTGAATCTATAAACTTATATTTCTCTGAAATAGGTAAGCGGTTGGCTGACGCCATTGCTGAATCAAGCAGAGGTCGCTCTCCAACATGTGATTTTGATGTCCCACGAAATTTAAATTCTATTGTTCTCTTACCCCCAGATGAAGCTGAAATTGAAAGACTAATATTAAATCTTAAAAATAATTGTGCCTCCGGATGGGACTCCATTCCTTCACAGCTGCTCAAATTGTGCAAAAACATCCTTGTACCCCCAATAACTATTCTCTTTAGACTTTGTTTTGAACAAGGTATATTCCCCGAAGTGTTCAAGAGAGCACTCATTACACCTGTTCACAAGGGGGGGAATCGGAATGATGTGTCGAATTACAGGCCGATCTCAGTACTGTCATCGCTTTCGAAACTTCTAGAAAAAGCACTTAATAGTAGACTTGTACAATACTTGGAGCACAACAATGTTCTGGCTACCACTCAATTCGGATTTAGAGCGTCGAGAAGCTCCGATGATGCAGTTAGTCAGCTTTCTGACTTTGTAACTTCTAAAATCGATAGTAAACAGAAATGTCTCGGAGTATTTCTTGATCTGGCCAAAGCGTTCGACACAGTTTCGATTCCTACACTTGTGAACAAGTTAGAACATATCGGAGTACGTGGAACGGCCCAAAAACTGTTTGAGGACTTTTTATGTAACCGCAGACAGCAAGTGAAAATAAGTGGAAATGATAATGTTAGTTCATATGCAAATGTTGTTTACGGCGTTCCACAAGGCAGTATCCTCGGACCAAGTCTCTTCTTGATTTACATTAACGACTTATGTCTTCTACCACTTGTAAACGGCAAAATATTTACATATGCTGATGATACTGCCGTAATATTTCATGGAGGGTCTTGGGACGAGGTCCAAAGTACTGCCGAAAAGGGTCTTTATCGTATCAGTCAGTGGCTTCAGACTAACCTGCTTACGCTTAATGTTTCAAAAACTTCATTCTTGCCTTTTTCGTTTGCCAAAACCAACCTTGAAAATACGAGTATAAACATCAAAATTCACTCTTGCGATTACCCCCACAATAACAGCTGTCATTGTCTCTCTATTACAAAAGCTCTGCAAATCAAATACCTTGGTGTCATCTTGGATGAGAGCCTATCCTGGTGCCCTCATATAAAAATGATTACTGGACGCACCAGGAAATTGATTTGGGTATTTAAACAACTCAGACACGCTGCGGAATTCCCTCTTTTGCGCACTGTGTACTATGCCTTGGCTCAGTCAATACTCGGATACTGTGTGGGGGTCTGGGGAGGCGCTTGTAAAACCCATATTATACACTTAGAAAGGGCACAAAGGTCATTGCTTAAAGTGATGACATTCAAACCCTACAGATATTCAACAAAACAACTGTATGAACACTGTGAATTATTAACAGTCAGGCAATTATACATATACCAAATATTAATAAAACAACACAGGCAAACTCCCTACAATGCAATTGAGTATAAAAGGAAACGAGTGATTACTAATGTTTGCTTACCGCCTAAATTCTGTACAGTTTCAGCTCGACGGCAACAGAGTTATAGGTCATGTTACTTATACAATAAAATAAATAAAATTTTGAACATACATCCTCTTCCACTTCGTGTAGCCAAAACTAAAATTAAAACCTGGTTACTCCAACTAAGCTATGACCAATCAGAAAACCTATTATTACATTCAAATTAATCTCCCCTGTCCATATACCTATGACACATACATTCACACATAACACAAACACACATAAAAACACGCATTCACTCATTACACACACTTTCACACAACACACATTCATACATAACACATATTAACAAAAATATGCATAATTACACCAAACACGCATAACACTACTGAACATGCATAATACACAAAGACACACAATGACATGCAACAAGTATAACCATATTATTATATTCACATCACAATCATAGTTCTAAATAAAATTGGGAGAGGGCACTGACTTCTGTAACACAGGTATTACCTAGCTCAGAAGTCAGGGACTTCATAGGATAATTTGTAAAAAAGTTTTGTGAATAAAAAACATTATTTATTATTTATTTATCATTATTTACCCATGACCACTGCCCAAGTCCACATAAATTGTGGAACTTGTTGTCAAAACATGAGGGCTGCTGGGCTCTGCTAAGCATGATTTACATATATTGTAGCTAAAGCACACGACCTTCAGAGCCCACCTGCACCGCCCGGTACCTCATCATCATCAACCCATTGCATTGTCCCACTGCTGGGCACGGGTCTCCTCTCAGTACGAGAGGGATTAGGCTATAGTCCGCCACGCTAGCCTACTGCGGGTTGGCAGACTTCACACGCCGTCAAGAAAATCTCTCAGGCATGCAGTTTTCCTCACGATGTTTTCCTTCACCGTTTAAGCGCGTTATAATTAATACGCACATGACTTCGAAAAGTCAGAGGGCCTTGGATTCGAACTCGAGACCTTTGACTTGGCAGTCCAATGGTCATATCACTAGGCTATCACTGCACTTTTGCCCGGTACCTACATCTGAAATATTTTTATGTCGCTTTAATTATGTTTTTAATGAAGATAAGTAATCAAATTAAGTCAACAATGCCAATTAACACATACTTTAAATCTGATATAACATTTACGATCGTTATCTGTAAACACAAATGATTTACTGTGAACATCAAGAATTTAAGATACTCAACTGTATAATTATAACATAAATCTTTTTTATGTCATTGTCAGAAAGGATTTATGTAATTTAATAAAATAAATTATATACCATAACGTAAAAGTAAGTACCTACACATATAGTCCAAGAGATAAGGCAGGCATTAAAAATAATATTAATAATTTGTAACAATTTCATACAATTTTGGTCTTGATTAGATTGAATTTCTTTCTTGTTCGGGCTGACGTATGGCACTAAACAGAGATACTTGTTACCTATAAGTAACAACTTAATAGTATGAATATTTTGATTTTGATCGTGTTGTATCCGTCTATCCGTCATATTATTTTTACGAGTAGGTATAGTGAGAACAGTTGTATCCAAGACATTATTAACAGGTTTTGCAAATACGCTAACATTCTTCCCTATACCTGCCTCGTCAGTCTAGTGGTCCCAATCGCGACTGCTACGCTAGAGGTCTTGAGTTCGTTTCCCCAGGTCGAGCAGTGTTATATGGGTTTTTTTCTATAAAATTCTCAGTAGCAGCTCGGAGTCAGGACTTGTGCCCGGTGAATGGCAATACGCTCGCCCCCTATTACATGGGACCTAAACATACCGGCGAACTGTGGGTGTTGTAATGTACACCCACCCCACCCTGTGCCTAACCCCTCGGAGAATACAGGCGTGATGGTATATGTACCTATGTATCTCCCCTACATTTACCTTGATATGTTTCCTTCCGAGAAAACAGAGTACCTAATATGGTGAATCATCTACTTAATTATAACAGCTCAACGTTAATGAAAATTGATGCGTTACGTGCTGATGGCTTCACGTTGGTATCGACTATCTTGTCTGCGGGGAGTAGCGACAGATAACATATAGTTTATGAAACAACCCACTTACGATAATTTGTTGTACAATCGATAGAAAATTTAATGTTGTGAGTGTTTATAATATCGTGCTGGGAATGTTAATTAGATTTATCATTTTAGTCAGATTGCCTGAATGAAAAGGATGTCTCCTCTCTTCAAAAAAAATTATGTAATTTTAAAATAGTTTACATGGTAAATTATTTTAAATGTAGAAATGGAAATAGAAAAGACATCATACTGGCGCTGTTCAATAAGTCCTAGGTCATCCCTATCTTACTCCAGAGGTCTAGGTTCCGACTCAAAACTTATATGAGTAAGCTGTACAATATCTGTAGTGATGTATGTGTATCGGTCGCCGATAGCACATTCCGGCAAATAGTGATGCGCGGTCATTACAGCCCGCGGACGCCGCGCGGTATGTAGCGGTCTACTGTGGGAAAATAATATAACGTCTAAATAATTTACATTTGCCTCATTAATCTAGTGGTTCCAAGCATGACTGCTATGCTAGAGGTTCTGGGTTCGATTCCCAGGTTGAGCAAAGTGTTATTGGGTTTCTATGAAATCCTCAGTCGCAGCTCGGAGTTTGGATTTTTGTCCAGTTAAGGTGAATAGGCTCGCGAACATGGACATGAGACCAAAACATTCTGATGAAATATGGGTGTAGGTACATTAGTACACATCTGTTAAGACAGATGTAGACGACAAGACAGATAGTATGTTAATTGAAATTTTATCAAATAAGGTGATGACATCAATTTATGACAGCTTATCCATAAACGAAGTTAATAGAGGTCCAACTAGGAGTGTTACGGTCCTACGGTCCTGCTTACAACCTTTAGATTGTAATGGAACTTAGGCCATGCTGACATGGAAAAAAAGAAAATAACATAATAGTCAGCATGTTAGTAGCGTGGTGTCTGTCTTTATTTTAAAACTACTCAGAAAACCAGGAAGTAATATCTTTATTCTTCTTAAAAACATGTCTTTATTCTTCTTAAAAACAGATACCAAACTTCCTTCATCACCAAAAACCGCAAACTTCCGCAAAGATGACACCATAAGATATCGCGAAGGAAATTAATATATTTACGAGCCGGCTACTTACTGCTCGCGTCCGGCTGAGTCACGCGCGGAATGCCGTCGGTCCGGCCGGAGTGTCCCCCCATCCCCCCGCCTCCCGCCACCTCCTCCGAGACCCAGTATCAGTGTCTGCTATGCCTAGCCATGGGAATTGCATAGCACACATAGATGATCCACGATGAGCATGTCAAAACAGTCGAAATGGTCAGTGGATGACATTTCTAGATCATAACCCGCTATTGTTCGTATGTAGATTGTAGAATGGTTGAGACTAACTCTCTGCTATAACGTTTTGGTATTTGGCTGGGTTCTACCCAATTTTTGAGCTAAATTTTTTATAAACTAAGAAGTAGCTGACCTGCATTGTAAAATATTAAATTTTATTGTATTTAAACACATCACGTACTTCCGAAAATATCAAGCGAGGTCACGTGGACCACGCTGCATGATAAACATGAGTTAGGTAAGCTTAGATTATCTATAGCGGAAAAAAGGCATATTTTAAAAGTTAGAATAAGTAGATTCGTTTTTGTACGTTAAATTTTAATGAAGATTGTCCAAGTAGCGACTAAAATAAACCAGATAGCTAGAAAGGCGAAAGTCCTAGTCACGGGTTCTAAATCTTTTAGCTCATTACCATCCCAAACGCATACTCGTATAATTTCAATGTAATATTAATATATCGTCTACATAGGTAAATATAAGACCCACATCAGTTCGCTATCAAAAGATAACGTTGTTTGGCGTCCCCGGAGGTAAGAGAAACGGTCGCTCAGAGGGAACAAACAATTCAGCATACTTCTTATTATTCATTATTATATAGCAAATAAATACGTAATAGTTTCCCCAATATTGTCATCTGCGGTTTAGTCCAAAACTTTATATCATCCATATTTACAAGCTATCTTATATTAAAAACAACGTTCATAACTTCTGGAAGAGTTTTCTCAAAATAAAAATCTTTTGGTAAGTAATACGTAAAACTCAATAGCTAAGGATTCAAGTTGATATGTTCGAGAACTTTCGGGGTAGTCAAGAACTTTTACAATCCCTCACTCGGCGCCAAACGAGAAACTGGTGCTTGACACGGCAGTTTGTCACATTTGACGTCGAGTGAGAAAAACTAAGGGTCTAGGGGACAGAGGGATTATTCGTGTATATACTTATCTACATAATAATATATGAGATTTAATATATTCGTAAAAACTAACCGCAGAGCTTTTAGGCTTGTTGTTTGTATTTGTAACTGTCAGATGACACAGATAGATAATTAAATAGTGAAATGAGGTCCATCCTAGATTGCAGTATCAATATCTTAACATCAGCGGCCAAGCTTAGGCCTATCTTGAATAAAAAAATATATTATAAACCTATATTCTTTTCATATTGGTAACGTTTATAGTTAAACCCACGAAATTTGGTGCAACGGTAGTGTAGTGGCAAAGTAACCTTCACCACTACACTACCGTTGCACCAGATTTCGTGGGTTTGATTCTCACCCGAGACAATTACTTGTGAGTAATTAGTTGTGGAAGTATATTTTGGTTTGGTTGTTTGGAACGGGTGTGTTCCCTAGTAAGGAAGATTAAGAGACTCAATAAGTATTATAAGAGACCAAGAAACCAATCTAGATTCTGCTACTGAGAATCGAACCTAGTTCCTCACTCACGATCACCAGCGCATCTTGCGACCACCACACGAATAAAACATTCTCCAACATTCATAAACGGAATCAATTCGTGATTTCGTGCGAACAAGAAGTGTAACTTCTAGTTGATCACATTGATTAAATCGAAAACGTTATTTACAGCTCAGATAGCCATGATGTTTGATAAAACATTGCCATAAAAGTTGTGAGCATAACAGTGAAAATAAACGATAAACTAACACAGTTGCGTGCGTAAAGAGCACTACGTAATGCAGGTGACGACTGTGGCGAGCGATGTGAACTGTAAATGTAATATTAACTCCCTGGAGTCCTGGACCTATTGACTGCTCGATGGTGCTGTGGAGGTAATTTAGCTGGCTTATTGTTTTGGAAGTCTGGGATAGTGTCTCTAGTTTCGAGTCTTTTGCTCTATTGCATCAGTGGTGAACTGTGGACGTAGCTTTATCAGTACACTTGATATGAACTATAGCGAAATACATCAAATTTCCTTTTGCTCTTGTTTTAGCGCTTTATCCGTTTCACGCAGTCACCTTTTATTTATTTTATCAAAGAATCTTGTTTACTCTCAACTCTCAAAGGATCGTGAAAAGTGCGTCCTCCAACATTTCGTGTCTGATAAAAGTCGTAACAAGGGCGTGGACTGGTATCGATCGCGCCCGTGACACGCCGTGTCTAGTCCCTAGGAGCTCACCGACGGGATGAACTATCGATTGGCACTCTTTACATAGAACCCTTGGTTGCAACGTAAAGAAATCCGGTGAAGGTCGAGACGGCAATGGATGTAAAAATGATTTAATGTATTGTAGTAGTACGGATATTTGTTATGGTATTGCATTGCTTCCGTAGTTGACGAGTTGTTGTCAAACGTTGAGTAAATATAATAGAAAAAATACAATGTTATTTGGCAACCCTATCTATTGGCGTAGGTAAGCTCTGAAGCGTAAAGGATTAAAGGTTGATATAAAGTTTGTTTTCTGAACAAATAGTTTTACATGATCCGCTTATAGTATTACATTTTTATACTGTCGATTTGTGTATTGCGTATGTCATGTATGCAATATAGAAACGATTTTTTTAATAACTAAGCTTGTAAATGATTACCTACCGATATAGTAATGATCTTTACCTAATACCTACCTAGTACACATATATTATATTAAAAAACCCTATAACTATTTACTGGCAAACACACCATACTAAAGTTAGAGATTTTGTAGATAAATACAAGATTTATCTACCTACATATCAAAAATAAATGTTGAGCTGTAAAGAGCAATTAATCTAGTGAATGCTATGTGGCTAATATAGTGCTATACTAAACAATAATTGCGCAAATTCAGCTAAGGAAGTACTGTAATAATGTTATTCAGATAATATCATGTTCACGGTGTACATCGCGACACTATAATCAAGTGGTGAAACAATACCTCGTAAATCGAGGGACGATCTACTTAATAGCTGGGTGTTATCAAAGTTGTTGAACGACGCGACGACGACGCCACGTTGCTGTGTGCTGCGTCATTCCAGGTCTGGCCGGTGACTGACGAACTGATGTAATTCATCACATGGCCGAAGACTGGTTTTTAGACATTTAACCAGGACTTTTGTTTAATATAGCCAGAAGCTATCACCTCCAGTAGCTTTAGATTCTCTAGCGACTATATCAGCCGGCCTGTAGCCTTCCGTCACGTGATGAACTCGTCCACTCCTAGTTAGGCTATACACTGAGTCAATACGTTCTGAAGACGAAAGTGATTATAAGACTTAAATTCTATTTTTGGGTAGAGCAATACAGCGTGATAATATTATGTTGTTGTCACTTAAATCAGGTGGTTCCGCATGCCATTTTTCAGTTTTTATTCGCTAAGTATCATATTTCACAGGTGAGCACGGATCTCCTCTCAGAACCAAAGGGATTAAGCTATTAGCCTATTGGCTTAAAATAATAGTAATAAAATAATATATGATGGGTCAGTATAAACTAACGTCTCCACCATATTAGGGCCACATACAACAAAATATTATTACTGTTCCCCGTCCCTGTCGCGTCGGCGTCTTCCAGTCTCTGGCTGGCGACAATTTATTAGGCGTCACGAAGTTTTGCGAGAGTCACATCTCGTCAGCTTGTAATTCTGATAATAAGTTAAAACCATTAAAAGGATAAACTAGAACCTATTAAATGTGCTATGCCCCCGAAAACGTTCATACCTATAGAAATAATAAAGGAAACAGAAACACTAAATAAACCATAAGTTCAATGATTATTTGCTTGTACATTATGAAACGTGCTTGCTTAGTGGTAACATGGTTTACATAAAGACATAATAACTTCACGTAGAAGGTCAATTTCAAATGAATTCATCAATTATAGGGTTATCAAAAAGAAAAAGCTCATTATACAATGTATATATATATATTATAAGGAAAATCGTTAACATTTGGACTGCTGGCGCTGTTAAGTGGCGCTGAATTAAACAAAATAATACAAATTGCTACTAGGTTTTACAATGTCAAAGAAAAATGAAAAAAACATGGTGAGAGAGTGTGTGTGAAAATGAACCAGCAGGGGTGTCAAACTACGGTCGAACTTCCTACATAACTGAATGATCTAGGTGCTGTTTTTTTTCCTTAAAATGATATAATATTTATTTCTCATAATAACTGTACTTCTGTTCGTGCTTGTCTGTTTAGTGGTTTGAAACTCAAACTGAGTTAGCAAACTGCTCCGAGCTCGCTAAGTTCGTGGTCCGCCGGGAGACGTGATCGATGACACGATTGCTTATCTTAACGGTCTACATTACCGGGGTAAGCTGATACCTGCATATGTTATAACATTTGGTAAGGCCTTCGATAAGTAAATTGTAACTACAGTTCGCCGGTATGATTTAGGTCCCATTTAATAGGGGTCTATATAAGTTGACACCATTTGACGAACCTTTTCACAAATCACAATTAAAATCTGTATGTGCGACAGTATCATTATCAAGCAGCCATGTTTCAAAGATGGAATGTACTCAAAAAGGTTAATTAACTCGTGTGACAAAGAGAGTGTCTGTGAGAGGGCCGAGCATATGTTTTAATTAAAGCCGTCGGCGTCGGCTTCGCCTGGCTATATGGCTTTAGGCTAAGGCTATATCTGGCCACGACTAATGAACGTGCGGGATGAGAGCTACCTTATTACAACCCACGCTACACGCGAACTGTAGCAGTTGTGAGCTTATGAGTTGTCTACATTTTAATAGTTTCTTTTCTAGCTCATTTACCTAGTATAATTTAGATTTCTTGGGCCTGAGTGTTAAGCATGACCTACTATTGCGTACCTGTCATATAAATGACAGGTACGACGCTATTTAATGCGGCCTCTGGACCTAGTGGTAGTTTGAGAGGCTCCTTACCCTTTTAACACATATATTGATGGACGTTTTGATTTGTTACAGAGTAGGGTAAATAATCGACCATCACACCTTTATCCTGCTATTAAAATTATGTACATCCGTAGGTAGTTCCCTGTTTTGTTCTTGTGATCAATCTATTCCAATAACCCGGGATAAACCCAAACTCTAACCAGTTAATTATATTTTGCTCGACTTGGGAATCACTATCCGTGGACCACTTTCCACTTAAATAGTTTCAGTTTCAGACGATAGAAAAAGCCATGAATACGTGTTCTACGGTTATTTTCACTCTATACCTATCACTGTTGGTAAAATAGATCATATAAGACCTAACTAGCGACTCTTCACCTTTCTAGGTACATACAATACGTTGACCTCACTAACAACATCCATTACTCGCATCCTGCGCCAGATAACTCGACTACCCTCCACCGAGGAACTAGGGCGGCGGTTATAAGGTTAATACTCTCCGGGACCAGTTCCTGATCGCCGCCCTACTTTCAGTTCAGCCGCCCGCCCTTCGCGAGGCCGCTGCTCCACCGAACGCGACGGGACTACGTTCATTTGTCGCGTGCCGCACTCACACATACACACTGCTAACAGTAGAAAACACTATCCATAGCTGGATTATTGGTGTGTTTGATTTTTGAAAGTTAGTATTTTTATTTATTGAAGACGTATTATTTTACAAGTTTAACTTGTAAAATAATACGTCGGGGAGAGAGATAACGCTTTAAGAAAAAAAAAAAAACAGCCTTAGTAATATCTTCTAATCTCCTAATTAACAAAAAAGAACAGTAGCAGTTTATTATTTTTAGAGCTCCATGTAAAGGCTCACGTTTCTATCAATATCATTGCCAATCGCCGGGCAACGACCCAAGGAAATCGAGTATCTACGTATGTAAGCAATACTTGATCGGCCGCCCTACTTACAGTTCATCCGCCCGCCCTTCACGAGGCCGTGCGGTCACTGACTCCGGTAATCAGCGCAGCCTTCGTTAAGGTCGACCGCGATTAACCTTTGGGTATTTAGACTTTTTTAATTAAGGTTCTGTGGTATTCATTTGGAGGATCATTATCAGGAGTAGCACAGTAGCATCTGAAGCCGAACCTCAGGTAGCAGACATAAATATTATACAGTTTCCATAAAAAAAAATATGAAAGATAAAATAGCGTCTATCGCTCACTTAACTCCTCTAGGCAACATACCAATAATACTAAGTAATAATATAATTTTAGTTGCCTGGGAAAAGTAGTTAGTTGTTAAAAAAGTAGTTAGTTAGTCATTTATCCCTTAGAACCGTTGTTATAAAATGAGATAATTACTTTATATAATTAGTCAATGAACCATAAACCTGCAACGTGTTCTAGATTTCAAGTTCGACCTTTACGAATATAACTGTGGAAACCTGTGGTACAGTCGTTTTTGCGTGATGCGCGTACAAAAAAAACAAACTTCTACAGATCATTGTTTTGGCATACATGATGTACAGACATCAGCCAGCTTCAAATTTAAGATAATACTAATATCTATATATGTCATTAGATAGTATTATTTTAAATTTGAAGCATGCATTAACATATGCTTATGCATTATCAATATGCTTACCATCTCATGACACAAATAACATACTATCACGCATACATTTTTCACTACCGGTAGAACAATATCTTCCTTCTTAAGAATCGAACCCAGGCTCTCTCGATCAGGCAGTTTGACGAGATCAATGAGGCAGTTCTGTTTTTATTACTTATCGGGATTTTTAATTAATAATAATGTATTCTAAACGTCACGTGTATTAAAACAATAATTTTAGATTCAATGATTGTAGTATACATGTTAACATTGAGTGATTGTGGCGGCAAAAGCGGCGGTAGCCTAATGGCTAGGGCGTCGGACTTGCGATCATGTGGTTGCCGGTTCGAACCCCACCCATTGCACTACCGACGTGAACCCACTCGTAACACAAGCATTTAGCTTAGCACGAGGGGTTAACAAGAATACTAGTAATGTGTGAACCACATTGCTAGTAAGCTTTTTTTAAGAAAAAAAAAAAAAAAAAAAATGTGCTGTTTTACCTAAAAATATGTAAGTCCTTAAAAGATATCAACTCCACTTTTCTAATAAATATGTATTCTTGTAATATGCGTTAGTATTTTTACAAAAGTTCTGTTTTTGTTCGATAATATAGAAGTAGGTATTCATTTCATGATTTTACAAAATATTTTACATAACTTTGTGTGGCACGGGAAGTCATTAGCAATTCAGATGAACATTGCACGGTTATAAAACTTAATATGGATTTATATATTATAATCGATTAGCCTTAGATGCACATAAATGATGGTCAAATCGATTTGGATAAAACGAATACTTTTACAATTTTAATATTTACTAGGTTTTTCGTGTAGTTTTATAATCACCCGTATTTGGCATAGCGTGGTGGGGTGGGACAATACGTCATTACTGTTGTTTATTTCGGAAATTGCGATATAATGGGTAAGTTTGATAATAATTGGAGATTATTATTAATGAAAAGATTTTAATTAAATCGAATTAGTCTCGTATTTTTAGACTTAAAAATTATGTATAGGTACGTATTTAATTTCATTGCCATTGCTTTTCCTGCGCACACTACATGTCGCTTAAGTTACATCGTAATAAATTTATCCAATCGCTTTGAGGTCGAGGACCATCCATCAAAAATGTTTCTTTTTTTGTAACGTTCAGTTACCTTTATATGTATCGATCTCACTCCACCATTACACGTGTGCCTTTTTAAACTTGTCAATGCTAATAAAATATACACTTTATGTAGATTATTTTAAGCAAACGTAATTAATTAATGTAATAATCAGGAGAACACGGCAAAGCAATAAAACGTGAGTATAATGGAACACACTTGTGACGTCTGTGTACATAATTGTTCAATGTTGATCTTACACACACGGGGTGTCCTTCGTATTTGAGTTTAGTAAATATTCGATTAAAACTTTTAAATAGAGTAGATGCCTACTACTGTCTAAACAAGAGGTCATGTATTTCTAAAAATTCCATATTATTATTACTATAACACATTATATAAATATTATGATTCTCCTGTAATACCATAAAACAAAAATATAATACAGCAATATTTAAATAAAAAACTAATATATTAAAATTGTAAATAGCTCATATCTGTAATATATTAGTAGATATATTTAACAAATTGAATATGTAGATATGAGGGCTAATCTTCAGGCCCTTTCTTCTTAAAGCCTGTCCAGATATTGCCCTACATTGTAAAACTCGCATATTTGATACAACAAGTACTATTTGGGCTTTCAAATGATTCTCCGAGTTTGTTACAACGTTTCTTCTCAGAGATTTTTAGATAAGAAGTGCCTGTGTCATCTAGTAAACTGTCTGATTTGTGAAAGTGTCTTTAAAATATGTATTTACAGAAACAAACATCATTTACTAGCTTTCCACCCACGGCTTCGCCCGCGTGTTTTCTCCACTTTTCTGTACTATAATATGACTATGTATTATACAATATAAACCAACCTCTTGAATTACTCTATCTAATAAAAAAACTCATCAAAATCCGTTGCGGAGTTTTAAAGATCTAGAGTTAGAGAGATACATAGGGACAGACAGACAGCGGGAAGCGACTTTGTTTTATACTAGGTATGTAGTGATAATATAATAATATCAAAAGAAACAAAAGCAATTATCTATGGAATTTTGTCTGTCTGTCTGTCTGTATATTTCTATGAGCATCATGCAGAAACTACCGCAAGAAATTGAAAGCGGTTTCACAGTTTTATTGAAGGTATAACCTACTTATAACGAAAAACTGAAGCCGAGTTAATTTTAATAAAATTAATTCCTTTTGGAACGCGTGTGATGCCGTGAGAAATAGCACGTATAATTATCATAAAACAGATCAAAATGATAATACACTAAGTACTAAGAACATCAGTGTTGGCATCATTGTGTTCCACGACTTTCATATAAATAAAAAAAGTCAGTTGTAGAAGCTGTTAACTTCGGAAGTAGGTTATAATAACTGTTATAGTTAGGTCGTTTTTGTGTAGCAGCTTTTCAAGTTGCGGCACTTTAGCCACATCTTGAACGAAATTTTATAATCTTGACTAAGTTTTGTAGAACTTTGTAAATGTCGTAAGTAATCTTAGTAGGTCTCACTAGTGCACCTACTTGCTAAATTATTTAATAGTATTTAGTTACGTAAACCAAAATGACATAATGTTCTGAGGTTTTGTTAGTATTTTTTATTTAAAGTAAAACATAGTCTTAAATAAGCATTTTGCATACACGCGGTCGCAGCCAGTGGTACACAAATCGAATGTACACTGACGTAAAATCACGGCCTTCTATTCGACTATTATTGTGTTGCAACGATTTATTAGTATTTAGGATAAAAATGGCGGAATTGATTGAGAAAGTTCAGATTATTACGTGTTTCGGTGATATAATATAAAAAATGTGTTGATAATACGCGAAAGGTGACTGAATGATTTTGAAACTCATTGCTTCACGTCCCATTTGGGACGAAAACAACCGAAATTTCATGGCCATTTATACATTAGAATACCGGCTTTTATTTCGTTAGCTGATTTAGAAGTCTAAGTCGAATCTAATACTTCCAGCATTCATATAGAATTAAGCATAAAATTCATAAATACCCCATGTATGCGAACATGTTCATTCCTTCTGTCTTTTTAAGTGCACAATAAGACATAAATAACTTATCTATCTGCGTAATTCAGAGTAACATCGATCAGTGCATAGATATCAACCCTACGAGTAGCAGCGAAGATAGTTAATCGTCGAGCCAATTATAATGTACCCAACGTCAGATTATGATTGATTTTAAGATTAGCATTACTTGAATAAAAAATGATGTATAATGAAAAACGAGAACACTTATCGTAAAAACGACACACAAGATACTAAGATATTGTAAAAGAAATGCTTCTTTTCAGCCCTTGAACTGTCAAATACAAAACTCAAATACATATTTTCTCAAAAGAACGCGACATAAAAATTGTGAGAGTCGTATTCACTGCGATCTGGCACATAAATCAAAGAGCTCCCTAATGGCACGCGCGCGTAGGAGACGAGGTAGGCGCCCATTCACAGCCCGACTGAAAGGGTTGTCGCGACTCGCGAGCGATGTTCGCGTTGTCTTCAATTACTTGAATGGAGTAGATGCTCTTATGATATTGTTTTAAGAGCTTGGTAGCTATTTTAAGTACTAAGTATTTGACGCGTGGATGGCCAACACACAAGGGACGTAAAAATGTCAATACAAATACGTCTTGGTAGCTATGTCTTCTTATTGTTAGAGAGAAAACTAAGCTTGTTGATATAGATCAGAAGGATAGTAATTAAAAACAATCGTGTACCTTTGTGATTGCCTGTTTGGGGCTGAAACTTACTTCCTCAGCTAACGTTTAGGATAACTTTAAGTTACCTTGGACTTGTTACATTTATTTCCTATTTATTATATTTTTTTATATAAACCTAGTCAAAAAAAAACGTATTGTGGGAAACGTAAACGTATAAAGAAAATAAACAAGTAGGTAGATACCTAATTATAATTTAGTGCTAAATCACTTGCGACTGATAAGTAAAAAATATAAGAAATCTGGTATTTCCTATTTACCGGTACATTACAGTATGACTGCATCTATTCGCTTATTGTGCAGATGTATTGCGAGGCAGTGATATCTGATATTGCAGCAAACAGCCGTAAAATTAGTAAGCAGAATTGAAGCTGGTTGCAACGCTGCAGTCTTGCAATGAACGCTTTTGCTTTTATGAAATAAGTGCATAATCAAATTCGGTGTTTATATCTAGGAATATAAATACTTACGAGTATTTATGCGAAAATGCGTTTATCTTATGTATCTGTTTAGTATTTTTTCATAAATAACAAATATAAGGGGAATTCTGAAGATTCAAGAGGGACGTATGACTGGCCTACACAAAGAAATCAGTCTAAATAATTAGATTTTAAAAGAAGAAACTAATAATCAATGTAGGTTGGGACATTACATTAACATTAAAAAAACATAGGTAATCAGCAATAACTTTAGATAATATTGCTACACCACATAAAAATATTATAATATTCTTATAATATTTTTATGATTTCGATCTTGGGGTGAATAGTAGGATTTATCCTTGTTTTATGCGTCTAGAGTTTGAGGACCTAACGTCTCATACTCATGGAAAACAAAAGATCTCTGAGAGAATAATTAGTGGCATTGATCTGACGACAGAGACTCGTGGCGCCAAGCGTGAGTGGCTCTCAGTAGAGCTCGAGGGGGTCACGAGAAAGTTCAAGAGTATTTTATATAAGTACCTACTACTTGAATATTTTGCTTTTTTCTGCGATGAAGGCGGTAAAAACGAAAAATCACGGTACTTAAAAGTTCAAGCATTTGTTAGTATTTCTGGTTGATGTTTCATCCAGTAAAGTACTTGGGTATTTTACTTTGGGTACTACGAGTCTTATTTGATGAAACTATTTAAATAAATAAATATCTACGATCAAATTGCCGAAACACTCCAAAGACTCTATAACTTAAACATCAGACGTTTTACGTACTAGGCCTCCGTCTTACGAACAAGTAGCGAGGATTACTTGTAATTAACTTACCAAGTCGGCATTTTGTTTCTAACTCATTGGGCTGCGGCGGCCGGGTTCCCGGAGCAGAGAGCCGGGATTACGGGACTTGATGCAAATTGTCAAGTTAAGGCACCTCAATCAAACGCAATTGGCGTCGGAATTAGATTTGTAAGCCGTTCGCGTGCCGGCGGCGGCGGCGGCGTGCCGGAGGCTCGTCGGAAGACTTTAGTGGATGTCTATTAATGTTTTGTTAGATGTCTCGTCTTGAACGTTGGTGTGAAATTGGTATGAGAAAGTGCCTGGGGAATACACATAGCTGTAGTGTATCAAAATAATCTAATTGAATTCATAGTTCAAAATGATACCTTAGGTGACGAAATCAGAGTGTGGAAATAAAACCCAGAACACATCTTATTGGGAAATTCGCGAATACGTATGTATAAACAAAAAAGACACAGATTGATTAACATAGACTGTGACGTGACCATGGATGCTGTAAAGGATCGGAAACGTCGGGAATCAAAAATATCAATATAACGAGATAAAATCCGTAAAAAGTAGTTTTATTTCAAAGACAGTGGTTATTGTCAAACATATTCCAGAACAAATTTGACCGACAATAATCGTAATAATGTTGGCAATTTATCCATCTCAAAGCTCGTTGTATTGTTGCAGGTCCCCTGGGCCCGCTGCCGAACGTGACCAGCGCCGATGTCGGCTTGAAAGAAGGTGAGTTTCTATTACTTATGTCACTTTACGTGATGCTGAGGGCTATTCAGCAAACTGCGTTGATTTGTATGTGGTTTAATTAATAGGTCTATTGTGTTATCTAACGAAAGACGTTGTAAGTATACGCTGAAAAAAGCTTTGATATACTTACCTAAATGCATCTAATAAAAGTATATTTTAATAGTGATTTAATAAGTAATGATATATATGAAGTGTCTTGTCTGAAAATGATAAAAATATGCCTGGTAAAAAAATAGTCCGTATTTCAAAAAAAAAAAATTCGTAAATATAAATAGATACCTACGCTAAGAAATAATTCAGTATGAATGACTTTTTTCACAAAAAAAATAATTTTACTTGTTCTACAATAACGTGCATGTAACAGTTAAGTATATTATATAAATAAAGAAAGAAAGAAATACATTTCAACGTAGGTACTTACTTACACATTAAATTAAGGAGTAAGGTTTTTTTAATTACTTTTAAATGAACTTAATTATGTTACACAATTGTTGTGTCAGTAAAGTGTTTGTTACATAAAATATTAACATACAACATCTATATTTAACATTATGTGCAAGAAAGTGCGTAACAGACACCTACTATATACATATACTTAAGTACATATTTATTACTAAGCTTTTAATTTGTTTTGATGATAATCATTTGAATAGATAATGACTTCGTAATGTACTTTAAATATCAATATTTTATTTTTCAAATACTTATGGGATATATTAGGTATTTGAAGTTGTGTTTTCCGTAACTGCCTGCAGTTGTGAAATTTCTAAAATGTAGGTACTTACTTCGTAACATCTGTGTGTATTGAATGAAAAAATGATTATTTTATATAGTAAACCGACAATTGCTTATAACCATAAAAAATACATACATAGTTAATATGATTAAATTAAACTATGAAAAGTAATAATAATGCAATAAGGGTACAATGAAATATAAAACCTATATAATGTGATAAAAAGCAAATCAACAAAGGAAAATTACATATTCAATTAAAATTATGAAAATAATATAAAAATCAAGTCAAGGCTGTTAAAGTCAAGTCAAGGTTGAAATAAAAATAAAAATTATAATAAAATTAAGATATAAAAAATTAACATCAGTGAAATGAAAAATTCTAATTGGTAGATATTAAAGTATGTAGATGAATATAAAAATAATCGTCAAAGATAGTGCAGTGTACAATAAAATTATGAAACACAATTAGTTAAACATAATTTAATATTCATGTAGGTGTAAGTACTTTCGGTAGGCTTGTTCTATGAAATCATATCAAATCGCATCTGCCGAGAGTAAAATATTGACTAAGTATAATCACTTAATCACTACAATTAAGTTCTCTGTTTCTGAATTGATTACGTTCATTATTGCGATACCAAGGTTAAAACAAAGAAAAAAAGATGAGAGAATATTTAAAAAATTGACACACATAACAACGCGAGCAGATCACTTTTAAAGTCTATACTTTTCATACACATAGGCTATGTATGCACATATAATTAAAAGTTGACTAACGATTTTCCAGGAAGCTGCGCATTAGGCGATGTGGTGTATATGCCAGGAGATGAGTTTCCGGGTTCAGGTCCGTGTGAGCGCTGCACGTGCTCGGCGGGTGACGTGCAGTGCGCGCGGCAGCACTGCGAGCCGCGGCCCGGCTGCAAGGCGCTGCACCGACCCGACCACTGCTGCCCAACTTATCAGTGTGGTAAGTACGTCGATCAATTGCTTCTTGTCTTCGCCATCATCATAATGTTAAGGCGATAAGGTTCAATATTGCTTGTACAAGATTTATTGCAATAATAATTCTACGTGTGACTCGTGGGATAGTTTATTTTCAACTAAGTTAATGAGAGTAAAATGGATTGTAACATAAACACACAGGAAGGTTGTTATAGGCATCGATCGCTATAACTAGTTTGGACAATAATCAACCCATTTACTATTCCAGTTTGGTAAGGGTCTTTTCTCAGAATTAGATGAATTTAGGCTATAGCTATTTTCTTAACCATACAACCAACTATTTTCTTGTAGTGATCGGTAAAAAGATAAAGCAGGATGTATACGACGCCATTATAGTTTGATTCTTGCTGTCTTAGATCCTATCACTTAGAAATAGTACAAACGTCAGACATAAGACAATGCAATATCAGTAAACATTGGCTCAACTTAATTTGTGATCAAGTTCTGGGACCACTAGAAATGTTGACTAATCTTAGAAATTATAACGTCTTGGGCTTTAACAAGTAACTTGTATATTTCCAGAGTGCGAGCAAGAAGGTCGTGTATACGGTAATGGTGAAAAGCTAGTGGACCCTGCCGACCCTTGTCGGGTGTGCTACTGCCAGGGCGGCGAGGTGGTGTGCCGGCGCATCGCGTGCTTCGTGCGTGACGACTGCACGCCGCGCCTCGTGCCCGGCCGCTGTTGTCCAGAGTATGACAACTGCCCACTTAGAGGTGAGCTCCAATGACGACACTCTACATTCTGAAGACCTTCATAATAATTATGTACCGTTGTGTTTCATTTGGTGAAACTCCGGAGGCCCAGTTCGTCCCTCAGTCCCCTTCCATCTCCTTTTCTCCTTTCCTTCTCTTTTCCGTAGCGGTAGGCAGTGACTTGGTTATTGCTTTTTTCGCATTGTTTAGACAATGCTAATTGAAAATTACCTATTTTTCGGGCAGCGGCTGTCACTTTCATCAAGTGGGCCGCTTGTTCGTCTGCCACTGTTAATTGTAAAAAAAGGATGATACCCCAAAAGTTAAACTGAACTAACAAATATTAATATTAAATTAACTGGAAAAATAGCAGATAAACGCAATGGGAATGTGTTACATTAAATAATTATTTATTCTTAGACAGTTACAGCAATCGAGTGTATGCATAAATTAATTGGTTAATTATTTATTATTCCAGGAGTGACCAGCTTGCCGGGCGTTTCATCTTCGATTTCAAGTGTTTCCACATCTGAGAGCATACAGGCTCAACCAGCACCACCGAAAGAGAATGTTAAACAGGAGATCACCATAAAGGAGATCACTCCAGTGTCCGAAATCCCCGTTATCACAGACGTCAAGATTAAGGAGATTCTGCCTTCACCGAGCATAGAAGTAGCTGAATACTCATCGTCAAAGTCCCCATTGATCCCTCGAGAAGCTACCTCCGAGAAAAATGTTAAAGACGTAGAATCTAGAACTGAATCTCCCAGCGTAATCGAAGTTCACTCATCTGTACCAGTCAGCGTATCATCACCAGATGCAACACAGTTTACAGATAGCGACAGTAAAAATAGGGACGCACTACCATCTAGGATAAGCTTCTCAACACAAGACTCTATACACAGCTCCATTTACCCATCAAACGTCCCTATAGTAGCGACTATGGGAGTACCACCTGTGACCCAAGACCCGTTGCCTGTAGTAACAACTAAAGCCCCGATTATTGAAGAGGAAGATTTCGACCACAACCCTGCGTTCCCACCGCTTCCTGATGATTTGGCTGTTTTAAGAAACCACGATGATGAAATAGTACCAGAGCAAGTCGTAGATAACGAGCATGTATCTGTGAGCCACGACATTTTACTAGCAAGCGTATCTCCAACAGTCGAACCGGAAGTCAAAGAACCACTGACGACCACCTCCAGAGATCTCCCAGATACAACTACAGTAACGACTACGGAGAAAATCAAATCATCAACAGAAGAAACGCCCGTGCAATCTGATATCAATGTCAGCACTGAAGCACCTATCTTTAAAGAAAGCCCAATGCTTAACTTGAGGTCGGCAATACCAACTGAAATACTTAATGCTCCATCCATACTACCCGAGGAGATAACAGGTGAATTGGACGGGACATCGACACTATCAGATGTGACGCAATCACCTATTACTACAATTGAAGTACCTAAGAAATCGGAAGAAATAGTCACTGAAAAGGTTGAAACTTCTACCGAAGATAGGAAAATAACGAGCGAAATTATAACGCCAGCGGCAGAACTCGACACCACTACACCTAAGGTAACAGAACTTGAGTTGGAAGCGAGCACTAAAGAACAAGAACAAACTACAAGCTCTATAGCGAAATCTAACATTGCCACTGAAGTCACTTCACAAACCGAACTGAGTTCACTACCAATAGAAACCAGTGACCAGAATCCGCCTGAAGCACCCGAAGATACAACTAACGACAAAGAACTTTCATCTACCATACTTCCTTCAGATTTAATGTCTAAAGTACCATTAACCAGTTCTGAGGTCATCACTGTATCAAAATCAGCGTCTAGCGAAAATATTGGTTTTGAGAATGTTGAAACCACAGAATTTATTGTAACGTCTTTTGGATCCTCGGAGACAGCTACTGATGGCGTTGAGCTGATTAAAATATCTGCAAATCCGGAGAAAAGTGCGGCGATTATTGAATCGGCTGATGGTAGAAAATCCAATGATTTTGCAGATTTAATAAACTTGGTACGTGATGTAGCTTCCATAAGCGACCACAACGAGGGAACTGCCTCCTTTCAGCAGGTGACAACTGCTACTAGTATCTCTGATTCAGAGGAGTTAATACCAGTCAATGCAGGCTATAAGAGCAAAAACAAAAACTTCAATCAAAACTCAATTACAGAGATTCCCCTTAAAGATAAAATCCCAAATCAGGTGAACAAACAGAAGGTAGTCGAGATCGAGGACGATGACTCGGAGAGTTTGACAGACTCTCCTCCACCTTTCGACAAGGTGGAGCCCACCACGCGACGACCGATTATCGACAACGTGTCCGATGACATCAACGTCAGTGAGAACAAAACCGACAAAAAGGATATCGAGATTATTACAAAGGCTTACGTGCCTAGCATCAGTCACCGACGGCCCACCAAGGTGGTAATGAAGAAGAGTAACGAGAAGCCGGGGTCTGACGAGTCAGAAGCAGTGTCCGCCTCCTTTGAGACCTCCACAGATAGCAGCTCCTCTAACGAAACTCCCAACTCTTCAAGCGCTAGCGCCAGCGTGTCGAGCGAAACTGAGAGGACGGAGGAGCGCGCGAGTGCCACAACTCCTGCGTCCGTAGGTGCTTCGTCGACCGTAACCACTGACGTTGGCACTACCGTTATAGATGCTGCTACAACATCCGCCCCCGTAAGCGGTTCCGATGCCACCACGCCCGCTGCTGTGACCGAGTCGGCGGCCACTACTCCTGCTCCTATGAATTTGGCGCAGTGAATGATCGCGTGACGCTACCCGCATGGAACCTCAGCTAATTAGCATTTTATAGAGAGTAAGTTTCGTTCTTGAAACTGTAAGTTAATGTAGAGACTATTAGGTTTATAGGCGTATGTGACCCAATCGGAATCTGTCATATTCCTCGTCAATTGATGGCCGGTGGCTGAGGGCTAGCGCCGCGCCATCGGCTGTTTATATTTCGTCATGTAAGTAGACGGTCGGGGCTGGCCGGCCGAATTTATTTGTATTAGATGGACAAATTATTTATAATACTTTAGAGTTAGGGAGCGAGCGTGGCCGGCGCAGCCGCCCCCGCATTGTGTCAAATTATGACGAGGGGAGTCGGTGGCTCCTCGCGTTAGCGGATAAGTTATTTATTTGTTTAGTGAGAGATCGTGAGTAGAGTGATCGATAAGTAAGCAACCAAGCTAGTCAACATGTGACAGTGCAGGCGCGCCGCCGCCGCCGAAGGCCGTCAGCACCTCGACGCCACGTTGCCATTACTGCTAGCTGTATTTAACGAGAACATGACAAACGCAGACATTCACGTAAGCATTCCGCGAATAGATTAAGTTCCTTTAATTTGTATAAGAACAAACTGTAGCGTCCCGCGCGAGTGTCGCGTCACCACCTTATGTTATAACAAAATTTGGTACAAAACGAATTTGATATTTAGAATATTGTCAACCTTATAAAACGATAATGTTTAGATCTAGATGAATTAGAATTAAATGTGATCGCACTTACACTTAATTTATTGCACTTAGTGGCGGTGTATTCGTGAGGGATTCTTTCGGAAGGCTCAAGCGTAGAGTAAGGTTAATTTATTATATTCTACGTATAATGAAACATGTGAAGTTTACTTTTCTAGGTTCATTCGGTATTAATTGTCTGCTACGGTCAGTTCATTAGTTGTGACTCCTGTAAGTGCGCGCGCAGACGGGCTACCGCGCGCAGTGCGCTGGAGTCGCGGGTCCGTGTGCGCGGGCACTATAGTGCGGCTTCTTGCTCCGGAAGACTGTCACTTTTCCCGGGCAATAAGCGCACACGCTCACTGTATTATTTAATTAATAAATACTGTTTTTTTTACAAATAAAAGAAACTAGACTGATGATTTGTTTTATTTCTTATGTCCTCGAACAGATCGGTCGGATCTGATACAAAATCCTTATACTGAAATGCAGTTTAAAAGTAGGCCGCACATCTATACTAATATTATAAAGAGGCAAAGTTTGTGATGTTGTATTTGTGACGCTGTAGGGGGTAATATCTGGATCTACTGAACCGATTTTGAAAATTCTTTCACCAATAGAAAGCTACATAATATAATTCCTGAGTGACATAGGCATATATTATCCCAGTAGTCCACTCAAGCGAAGCCCACTTATCTACATTCTCTAGATCTATCTAGAGAATATATTGTTCCATAGATTACAGTCACTCTCATCTTCATTATAAGGTTAGTTCCAGGATCTCATTCATCATCATCAACCCATTACATTGTCCCACTGCTGGGCACGGGTCTCCTCTCGGTACGAGAGGCATTAGGCTATAGTCCACCACGCTAGCCTACTGCGGGTTGGCAGACTTCACATGCTGTCAAGAAAATCTCTCAGGCATGCAGGTTTCCTCACGATGTTTTCCTTCACCGTTTAAGCGCGTGATAATTAATTATTAGTATCAGGATCTCATGCTGTACTATAATATCTTAAATAACTCTCGATACAATGCCCCTGGAAATCACAAAGACTGGACAGTTTGTACATTGATCTTCAACCTCAATGACAGATGAGTCCAGCCCAGTTCCATTTCAGCGTGGCAGCTTTCGAGTGATATTATTCTGTTATTTTCGTTTTGGAACGGTTAGCTGTATTCCTAACCCGTTCGATGAGTTTTATACAGAATACTCGTGGGAATGGGAAAAAGAGGTACATGGGTCTCCGCTTCAGTGATAGAGGAAGATTACCCTTCATAAAACTAGGCCTTTTCTGTGCGTCTTGCAACTTAAAAATTAATTATTATCAAGATTAAAGATCGACATACTCAATTTCCGCAGCCTCCATAGCGATTTTGTGGTGCGTCCATACCACCTCTCCATCGTCATCAACTTGAGTCATTAACATGTTCATCTGAAGTCCGACCCCGAGGCTGCGAGGAACTCGGTGACTGCAGACGAGAAGATAACAATACTGTCGGCTTAACCTAGAAGACGAAGTCAAAGAAGAAAGAAGACGAAGATATCACCGTGAAACTCGCAGAGGCAGATCAAATTGTCCGATTCATTGATCAGTCCGTATTTGTAGCTAGCACTTATGTTACATTAAATCAAAGAGGGTGAGACTAACAAAATTAAACACTTTACAGATCGACCCAAATGCTCTAATGTAATCACTCAACTTTTGAATTTGTACCTACGATGTTCTCATACCTCCCAGTATGGCCACCGTTGCCTCACAGTCAGAAGGCCGAGTGCCTTGTTGGGAGTTCACCTGACCTCCTTGCAATGAGCATCGACGCTTGATGATACGTAAATATAAAGCAACGTATTCATTTAAGGTAGAACGAATAACTTTTGTGAGTTAGTATATTCAAAGTAGCACTGGAAGTTTTATTAGAAACGGTTCTAATGGATCTGGGATCATAAATATTTTTGGATTGATTGGCACAGTATCCAGGCTATCGATACCGCTTTTCTCGTAACTACATGCGTAAGCGCCTGCCGTAACGCATCAGTAACTTTCATAAGTTTATTAAATTGCTATTTGCTTATTTACAGTGGTTTTTGGGGTGAATATGTTTATCAACTTCAAATTCAGTCCCCAAACCACTACAATGTGTAATGGCACTGCCAAGTAATTTTGGAATTCAAGATTGTTATTTGCTCATGACACTGATTTTAAATGTGTTTGCTTAAAATATTTTTAGTGAGCAAATATAGCAGTTTACTCCAGCGGTTTACTCATTAAATAGTTGCGAGCTTTAACACATAATACTTGGTGCTCTGCCTACAGCTAATTAAATAGCTAATTGTATTTTTTTTTTTAAGAAAAATAACGAGTTTGGGTTCATCGTGGATATTTACTACGAATAAAATAGCAGTACGTATTAAAATGTGAAAAATATGGGGGTCATGCAAGTTGCCCGCGGCTTCAAACGCATAGAACCCCGCGGGATAGGTTATGTTATAAGTACCTATGCAGTCAAAGTCAAAATATTTTATTTAAGATAGACAACTAGGTACTAGTTTTTGAACGTTATTTTTACATTAAAGACAGTCCCCAAAACGCCCGCCCGTCATCGCTTCCTATAGTGTTTTAGCTGGGAAGAAGAAGCAGCGCAACAAACTCCACAGCATCATTTTTGGCTGTTCATTTGCTTAGGCGTTACTAGGTATTTACATAGTACACAGAAATATAAGTTAGCACACACATTGTAATATATTTTTTCATCGAAGTTAATACTCGAGAAATATTATAATAATATCAAGCAAGTAGTAATATCTAAGATTCTTGGGGTCAGTGAACGTGCGTTGTCATCACACAAAGGCTTATGTGCTTTGTGTCAGTTTGTCACTATCGTTTATAACTGTGTAGCTGTGTAGGCACAAATTAATTAATTAATTCAAACTTCGAAAGTAAATGGAACTTTCGAATGATTGTCGTCATTCAATGTCCTTTGATATCATAATGTGCATGCATACATAAAGCCACATTGATATGTAAAAGTGAATTGTTTATTATTTTCTGCAAGTTTTGAAAGTCCTGCGGTCGACGTGTGAATTACAAGAGAAAGGATATCAGTAGTTGTTGATGCAACGGTTGTGAAACTGTTGTGGTATTGGCATTGGTGACAACGCTAGAGCTGTTCAATGTCAAGACACTTGAAGACGAATTTATGAGGTTGTGATTTATCGTTCTGTTTCATTGTGAAAGTGCACAATAATATGACTGTGTTGGTGTCTAGTACCGATTACAAAAAAGCACGAACTTGAGGTAAATTATTATCGGGATGGGACTAGTATTTATTATAGCGATGGTCCATAGCACGCTTGTCATAAACATTATAGCTAAGGCTATGTTCCATTCTAATCTGACACTTTCGTGTCAAAAGCTGTGCAGCAATCAAACATTATATCCGACACAAACAGCACATCAACAGACCTCTATGGCAGCGAGAGCGATTGATGAGATAGCTTAATATATTGTCATCAAATTTTATTGTGTGGTGCCATAAAACATTACCTAACACAATCAAAACAAAGCCATGTAAGCAATCTATAGAATTCTCAAGCAGCTGCGAGAGCGGCTGCAATAATTATTCATTAATTGCAAGAAGAAGCAGAAGATAAGTAAGTACTCATACTAAGCCCCCCCTCAGGGCGCGAGCGGGAAGAGTCCGTCCGGCCAAGTGTGATATTAAATAGTCCATAATAAACGTCGTTCTCAAATCCTGCAAAGCGTGCGTACATGCGTGTGAGTAGTGCAGTTACATAACATACCATCACGCCTGAATTCCCCAAAGGGTTAGGCAGAGATGTATATAGTATATAGCCACACTTCACCGGTATGTTTAGGTCCCATGTAATAGGGGGCGAGCCTATTGCTATTAACCGGGCACAAATCTAGACTCCGAGCTGCTACTGAGAATTTTATAGAAAAACCCAATAACACTTTGCTCGACTAATAGGGCCACTAGACTATGAGGTAGATTTATATAGGAAGGTATTTCTTGGGATTTGCTAACACTTGTTTTTAGTTTTAGTTCATTTATATCGATCCTCGACCGCGCCCGCTCCTCACTTGAGTTTGTAGAGTTTCGTGAAGAGGGCACGGTTACTTAACTATGTCAGTGGCGTTGCGCAGATGCGCACGACCTCTGCCCTCCCAGCGACTTCACTCTCTTTGTAATTAGTTACTCAGTTTTACTTCACAGTGCAAATCTAATAGATATTATACATTCACTGTCTTTATTTTACTTAAAGCATTTTGTGGAGTTTAGGAAAAAATAATATAAGATTATTATAATTCTCTTTGATTTATACATAGGTTATGTGCTTAAAAAGTAATTCGGAAACTTGTAAACTTAATCTCTTTTATTTCAACTTAATCTCTTATAATTATACAGAGACGATAATTAGAAGTAGTTTAGGAAGAATTATTTTTGAATTTTAATAATTTTCAAAATACTCATGTAGCATCTGAGATAAGAACTTAATAGCCGCAGCATTACTGCAACTTACTTATTGTATGAGCAATCGCATAACTGAATTTCGCAAAACTATAAATTCTTTACACGGATAATTTTGCATCGTACAGAACTAGTCCTGCACGATGCAAAATTTTCCTACAGTTCTAATAATTACCTTCTTGTAGTCCATTTAGTTTTCGTAGCATTCCTAAAAAAAGCCGCAAAATACATCTGGCAACACAGCAAAGAAACACACTTTATACCTACGCGCTGAAGTAGATATTATTATTATATAACTGCTTATTTAACATATAACATATAACATACCATCACGCCTGTATTCCCCGAAGGGTTAAGCAGAGGTGTACTTAATGTACACCCACAGTTCGCCGGTATGTTTGGATCCCATGTAATAGGGGGCGAGCCTATTGCCATTCACCGGGCACAATTCCAGACTCCGAGCTGCTACTGAGAATTTCATAGAAAAACTCAATAACACTTTGCTCGACCTGGGGATCGAACCTAAGACCTCTAGCGTAGCAGTCGCGATTGGGACCACTAGACCAACGAGGCAGTCTCTGCCTACTGCTTATTTAACTTTTTTTAAATTAAATGCGAGCCGAAGATCGGGCTCTGTGACGTTCACTATTAGAGGCTTACATCCAGCAGTGGACGATATGGGCTGATGATGATGATGAAAATTAAATGATAGAGTTTAACTGTTCGTTGAAAATACCCAGTCAATTAAACAATTCGTCTGTGAATGTGAACATTACAAGATATTACGGAAGCTTCAAATTCTGTAAGATTTGTAATTGTTTGGTAATGGTGTGTGGTGTGGGTAATATTCAGTTATAATTGTGTGTGTACTTACGACAGCGTGTGAATGTACCACTTACGCTATAAGTTCTTGCTACACTTATCTCCCTAGATAGACAACGCTCTACAAAGATCATCTTTCTGATGAATCACCAAAGTTTTTGCCCATCAACCATCGATTATATGAATTTAGCAAAGCTCGTAAGGATCCCTATACAAAACCAGTATAGGCTGGCCTTAAATTGTACGGAGAGCCTTTACAATGGGAAGTCAGTCTTAAACTGGATATGTATAGCTTAATGTGTAGCTGTGTGTACAAGACAATAGATTTAAAAAACGAGAAGTAGTTAAGAATCTGTTTGTAACAAATAATGCAAACAGAGATATTGATTTTGACAGATTTTCTAATGTGTCTGTTATTGAATAGGAAACAATACAAAATCAATCTATCTAAATCTAATCTATTAACATCTTCTTGATGAAATAATAGCCGTTTACAGATTCTTTGAGCAAGTGATACTCGTATCCACAAACTTCAAATATCAATAAGTGTGGCGTTGACTGCGGTGCATTGTCGTTGCGACACGCATCATGCAGTGTTGCCAGTGTTGCCAGTGTTGCACAGATTAACGTAAGCTGTGTGCTCACCCTCTTGTACACTACTCGTCAATTGATTACCTCTATTGTGTTATGTGCGCATCATAAAGATATGATGATCACACATCATAGCGATGAATATGTTTGTAATGCAATATGAAGTGCAGAATTTTATGTTAACGTGGTTGGGTCACACTCATACGTTACTCAAATGATTACAATACCTATAGAAACGAAGGTTTGTTTGTCTCTTCTAGGTCTACTTGACATTTTACTCCTTCAAATCGGAACTCCTAAACCAGCAATGAAAGGGATCCGGATGTATCACATCATTTTTACACTTTAAGTTTTAAAAGAAGGTTCGGTTTAGAGAGAACGATGTACTATGCCTATATTCTCGTAGCGTTAGGGAGACTTTTAGTTTCATAGCAAGATCCAACAGCATTTTGGTCTACGTGGGAATCGAACTTGGGACCTCATATTCAGCAGACGCACTTGCATGCTTGTGACACCGCTTTATGTCTCTCTCTTTCCTGGGCTGCATGATTGTGCCAAATAGGCAATGTGGGCTCAACTCAATCAACTCATACTCTCCACATTTTGTTTCTTTTGCAGCAAATAAAATGAACAGACAGACTTGTGTATTTATAATAATAGCGTAGATAGTAGTCTGTCCAGGTGTGAAGCAACGTTTCATAAAGGAGCCTGTATTACTTTTACATTTCCATAAAGTATGAGGTTTATTACAATACAACGATTACAGAGAGTGTTATAGAGTGTGAAATCAGCGATGAGATAATACTCGTATTAACATACAACAGATACAAATATTAAGATTTTCTGACCCGTAAAGTAGTAAATGTTACAATTGGAATTATGATAATTAAAATCCACACTGAATATGCAACTGAGTATTTAGTAATTAGTTATCATATTATGGATACAAAAAGTGAATACATAAGTATGTATTAAAAAATATATAAGATTATTTAGTGTTTCTAAGTCAAGTGCATGTTACTGGATAACTGGTAACCCTGATTTGATGATGTGTTTCTTTAGGTGAATAATTCAGTATTATTCAATGAGTGAGGGTTGATCCGGACCGGACAGGACTATCTGCAGGCCTTTCCGCGTCTTGTGGCGACGATAGATGCATGAATATAAAAGAGAGATTAAAAAAATATACATACATACATACACTCACGCCTTTTTCCCATAGGGGTAGGCAGAAACTACAGAACGCCATCTGATACGATTCTTGCATACCTCTTTTGCTTCGTCCACATTCATACATCTTGTCATACACATGCGCCGGTTGCGGGTACTACGCACCTGACCTTTCTGAAGGATCTCACCAATAAGGTCGTGGTATGTCTTTCTAGGGCGTCCCCTCCTGGCGACTCCACTGACATTCGCTTTATAAATCCCTTTCGTCAATCGCCTTTCATCCAAAAAAAAAAATATCCAATGTTAATAGATGGGTAGTACCCCTTGCCTTCAAGTGGCACCTCGGACGCTGCCTACGTGTGTTGACGTCATCTTGGTAGATATACAGTTCAATATTCGCGTGTCCTTGTAATGGTGTTGGTGCTTATTCTGACAGAACTATCTTGAGAATATCTACAACACAGCTGGAACCAACTAGACACTGTGTTGACATAAAAGTCGCGACCAATGCTTGGTGGTTGGTGCCATTAGTATTACAGACGTTCGGATTATAATATTAAATCAGTTACGCAAGTATGATAATATGAACGTCGTGAGCAAAGTCACGGTGAACTACTTTACTTAATATGGTAATGTGTGTGTTGCACAAAAGTTTGGCACAATAGACGCGCGCATGCGTGTCATGCCAGCAACATGCGGGTTCCATGGACTCCCCTACACATGATACAGCGAAAGATTCCGAATGGAAAACATCGTATGCGATGGTGTAAGAGATAGCTAAAAAAATGCGAAGGTGATTTTTAATAAAGTTATCGTTTAGGCAAAAGTTGGCGATGTAGGTTATCAAAGACGGAGATGACGAATAGTTCATTTGATGTTTCTATACATCTTACGGCAAATCATTGCAATAAATTTTCATTTTCATACCTGAGCTTTATTCAAATCAAATCAAATGTAGGTAATGTTTTTATTTCAAATAAGCTTTTACAAGCATAGAACGTTGTTGACTCTAGTTCTATGGAGAAATAATCTCTCTCATCCTATGGAGAAGAATTCGGCAAGAAACTCCATGGACACTCTTTTAAAATTAATATTATTTTGTCTATCAGCCTAACTCTTGTGTCTGGCACACGATGAAAGAAGAAAGTGTCTGTTAAATATATTATGGCCACCAGTAGGTGGTTTTTCCCACAAGGTCTCATGAAATCAGAATAAGTATGGTCGGTGATTTCTCTTATATACCTAATATATCTCATTCTACGCATCGGCGGCTCAAGAAAAAAGGTTCCTTAACAATTTCCCTTCCTGTATGAGTCGCAGTGTGAACTTAACAATTCCGTCGGCGACGCGTAAACGTGTAGGGAAGTAATTGTTCAGCTCAACAAAATTAACAACTTTTGTTCTCCGTCGCTTAGAAATTTGCCTAAATTATGCAGGTACCTACAGACTCGTTACGAACCAAGTTTATTGTGGAATGGCATAGGTATGTACCTACATATGTCAGCGGAAGGAACTACTTTGTACCTAATATAAAATAAATAAATAATAGGAAATAAACTTGTTCAGATCTCTCATAGGCGCTCCTAGGCAATAACCGTTACACGTCCCCAGACCCGTTTTATTAAAATTTCTAACATACTTAATTTACGAGTATCTTTGAAATCGTTAATTGTCTCTACCAGTACCTACGTTCGACAATACCCTCCTTATTTATGAAGAAGGTAGGTCATTAGGTTAACCCTATTCATTTTTACTGTAAATTAAAAATATTCAGAAAGCTATATTTATAACTATTTCAAATATAAAATTCTTAGTTCTAGATACAGAAGTAATAGAAGAAAGGGGGTTACAGACAACGAAACAAGAGAATTAGTGGTTATGATATAATAGGACCAGCCGTACAGACGATAGCTTCCGCGACGGGAAGCTCGCCGCAAGAACAACTGGTTCAACTACAGCGTAGCTAGGGTTGATACAGTCACATACACAATCTCATAATAATGTAGACAAAATATTTTATAAAAAATAAATTAATAAAAGCTGAAGAACTCTTAGGCCTTCATGAATAATGTTTTTTCCGAGAAATGGTGTTGAAATTTACAGATTATATAAAGTTAAGGAAAGGTAGGTTTCAATAGTAAGTAGATTTTTCCTTTGCATGTCTCAATACGACACTTAGTATTACAAGTGTACATTTAATGTTCTAATATTTGACAACCATGAATCACATACCTACAGTTACGATTCGCCACATTTGTTACATAAATATACGTGTTCATTGCATAACCAGCGAACACTTTATATCAATAGAAATAAATAGTATGAGTATGTAGGTACCCATGTACAATAATACAGTTTAATGTTACAGTATCGCGTTTCTAATAAAAGATGAAGACGGTGATGTTTTCTGTCTATAAATAGAAAAAGACGTAGAAGAGAGACAAAAAGGAAGTTTTTTTTTTAAAAGGTGCCAATTAATTCTTCCGTATTATTTTGTACAAATTACAATAATTATACAATTCTGAAAAACTTTAAATCTTTGGGTAAGATAAAAACAATATCATCATCGCGCTATTGACCCTATAGAAAAAGTTATGGCTCTAGGAAGACGGCAATGCTTGCTGATACAAAAGTTATCACCATTCGAGACTCTTTTTTGGACAGAACTAAACAACTTGATTATTGGCATATGTATGGTAAGTACTTGCTAGGACGATGTCAATTTTTTTTCTACAAGTTTTAAGAGCAAATTGAAAGCAACGTGTAGCAATTATGGTAATCTACAAGCAGGCCACCCAGCCCCGTCCTGTATGGCAAATCAGATGTTACATAAACCACAGCATCCGGACACCTGGTCTCCTTAAATGTAGTAGAGGTCAGAATACGGTCTAATATATCTATGCTTACCGAATGAATAAAAGAACATTACACAATGGTAAAATTTGATCGGAATTAGCAATGGAGTTAATCCATATCGAAAACAATAAAAAAAATTTCGGAAATTCAGAAAAACATATTATTCTAAGCACCTAGAAGTTAAACTCGCGGCCAAAAGCGTAAGCAGCAAGAAATCTACAATAATCGTCGCTTATATTCTCATCTTTGACTCATTCGGACACAATGAAGCAATACCAAAACTATCTAATAAAATGTAATCATAGTTTATCATCTATCTGTACGAGTAATTATATTTTTTTAAGTACATATCACAATAGTTAATTTCACAACCTACTTCTCAATACATTCTAACTCTTGGCATTTAATAAATTAGAATCCATCTTTATTTATAGTTTTAATAATATATGAAGCGATGTAACTATGAAACCTAAATTGCCAGTACTTAAGCCTTTCTAAATTGTACATACATTTCTATATCTATTTCGGTTAACAGCATTCGAAATACCATCTATATATGGACAAAATACATAAGATTTAGGGAACTTCTAAACAAGTATCTCGTTGTCGTAATGGTAGCCAGTCCGGCGATCATCAGGGTCTGGGTCGACTTCTAGAGTTCTAGCTTTAGCTTTTAAGATTTTAAGACTTTTAGTTATTTAATACTATCCAAGCAAGTTAACAATTATATACATCTAAAAATACGACGTCTAAGTCCAGTCAATAATTATTAACCTATGTCTAAGAAGTCGCAAAAGTTGAAAAAGTTAGAAATAAGTAGTTCTCATAATATCTTATATCAGTAATAATTAAGGGCTTGCTCATAAGCTATATTTCCAATAACCGAGTTTTGAAGACTATTTAAAAAAATCATCACATTTTACTATCGAATCATACTTAATTTTAGATCGGGCAGTTCTTCTGAACCCATTAGCAATAAAAGTTCCTTACGTAACATATAATCCCATCAACTAACAACAGAGATCCCTATAATCTCCTCAAACATTTGATAATCTCCGTGGAGGAGAGTGATTGGTCAAAAGTTTTCAAGCTTTCTATTTTAATTTGATGGGCGCTGAATATCTAAAGTCATTGGAATAGATCCGGATACAGCTTCAAGTTTTTGTTTTTATTTCTGCGTCAATCTGTTAATTCCAAATGTTGGGCATAATCCTCTGCGAATTGGAGCCGCGAAGCAAGCGGCCAACATACTATGAGCGATAAACGAATAATTTTGAATAAATGTTTGCTAGTAAAGCCATTGGCTTAGTGCGGTATGTAACCTACTATAACTATATTATGTTGTTCCTGCTGCCGTAATCAACTCCAATAAAATCAAAAGGTTGATAGGTACTTTTGTAGTAGTAGTATCGCGCTGAGATGTCTGCATGCCAGCATGAATGGGTCGGCTCGACCGGGGAAGTACAACCCTTCCACAGAATATCGACGTCAAGTAGCAGTATACATACAGTTTTATACGATGAGTGTGGAGGGCCGGAGGCCCAATTCCTCCCTCAGTCTTCGTCAGATAAAGCGAGGCGAAGAACAAAAGGAGAAGGCTCCTTTTTTTCTTCCCCTCCCTTTTCCTTAAATAGGCTCGGCAACGCATCTGCTACTCCTTTGGTTTTGCAGATGTCCATGGGAGGCGATGACCATTTACCATCAGGCTCGCCTGCTCGTTGGCGAGTTATCCTATAAAACTATAAAACAACCGTGTACGATTAAAGGAGTTTACTGTTTTATTCTTTCATAAGTAAAATTTAGAGCACCGGATTAAAATAGGTTTTTACTTTTAGTTTATTGTTCGTCTTCTGAGACTTACGTCTATAAGAATTTTACTTTAAAAAACTTTCCTCAACTTCATGGAACGATAATAAGCAGAGGTGTACTTATGCATGTACTGACACATTGATGCGCTTATCTCGTGGCCACGCATTGATCGTCAGGATGGTTGCGCAGGCGCTCCTCGCGGTGAAAGTTGTGCGCGGGGAGGGGGCGGCTATATCAGGCAGCGTATGCTCGCGCGCACCACTCCGCAACCTCACAGGTGAGATATGGACACTTGTGCCACAAGTACAAGGGTACAGAAGGGCATACAAGCTGCGATAAACACATTAAATTACGCTAAAGCCCGCGCAACAGCATCTGCAGTTCAACTTAGTTTTGCTACATTTACCGATTGATCTGTTACATTTGATTAGTAAGCCTTCTGTACCTTATTATTTAGTGCTAAATAGGACGGCAAACCCCTCACCAGTGAAAATGTGTTAAAAAAGTGGTAAAAGTGTGTGTTGTGCTGATTAGCGGCTTTCGCGACGCACGCGCATTGATACGCATCTCGTCCGCGTTTATGTAACAAAGTTTTAGGAAGAGTTTTGTGCTTCTAGAACTATCTAATAAATTATTCAATTTTATATTTGTGATGACATTAAATTGTGTCTTAATGTTAAACTTACGATTTTAGCTTAAACTTAAAAGTTAATCGAGCTTTTGAAGATTTGTGGCCTAATAGCCTAATCAATCTCCTTACAAACATTTACTTACTTTATTTTTTTAAATTGTCTTCGTCTGGTAGTCTACTTCTTATTTATTGATTCGACCTTTATCAAAGGGATTAATGATTTTAACGGAACAGTTTAGAAACAATGCAGATTTTACTTTTATTTCAACAAATTTTATATCTTCCACAGTTTTTCACGTGTTGTAAGCGAAGTTTTCTTCCCCTTCACAATGAAATCCGTGGTGCTGTGCGTTCTGGTGGTGGTGGCTGCCGTGGCTGCAGCGCCGCAGCAGCGCGAGGGAGCCGCCTACTCGCGGGAGGCCATCAAGCAAGCCCAGCACACACATCTGATCCCCAAAGATGCTGAGATCCAGAAGGTAGGAGGTCCCAATTAGTTTTGAGTTTTACGATACCTGATATTGGATAATTTATTCATAATAACATTACTACTGTAGAGCGGTCTCCATTTTATGAGCATGTTGATGGGATATTAGATTACTGGGCTATGATAGAATTTAACTGTGATTGTCTTCGCTTTGTTGGATGTCTCCCTCATCTTAACCTCACCGTACACTTTCGTTCCCAAGTTAAGATTGGTCATTATGCCTTTCTAAGTACAAAAACTTTTTAATGAGCATACTATGTAAAACCACTATATAATATATAACTAAGGTTTATGTGAGCAATTATAGGTTATTTAGAATAAATAAGAATTAAACGTGAGGATTGAAGAATACGATGAGTGAGTTTTTAATTTTGACTCAAAACACAAATTACCGAATGGATAATTTTTTTTTTTTCTGAATCCTATAAACTTTATTTCTGAATCTTATTAATCTTCTTGTTCGCCTACCAGGTACAAGAAGGTATCGAGCTGGCGGCGTACGAGTCGATCCCAGTGAACCAGAGGATCAATCTGTACGAGATCCTGGGCGACCAGGTGCCCTCCGAGGTTATCAACAACCTGCAGGGACAGATCGACCAGATCGGCCATTAACCAAATTACCTTAGAAACAGTGCTTCGTGAGGGTTCCAGTAGCGAGTGGAACGACGTCAATAATAAAAATGTGGGGAGAGTTATGACACTGCGAGATATTTGATAATGTTTTAAACTCGCTTAAAGATCATCAATTATGGATTATAATGGCTTTACATAGGCTCGTGGTGGGCCTCTGGCGCCACTCGTGAGCGGAGGCTGTGTTGCGCAGCCTACCCACGACTGTTGCAACCGCTACTGGTGCCCAATGAAGACACCGTCGAGTTATATTTAATTTATTGGTGATGCAAGTCGAGTACGAGACAGTGAATGTGATATTGTGCAATATCACGGTTTTATACATTTGTACATAAATAATGTTAAAAAAATAAATTGGTCGTGCGATGTCCAACCGGCTGGTTTTGTTTTACGTAACCCGTAGGGACAATGCCGTGACGCGGATGCGATCCGTATCTCGGTTATATAAGGCGGAAGATCGTGTGATAGCACGCCCCGTTGTTTATCGCGGTAGATGACATAATGTGTAATTATGTACTAAATATTCATAGACTTTTATCTAGGTAAGAAGAATACGTTTAAGATCGAGTCTTGATCTGACCTCACAAACAAGATCTATGGAAATGGATGGACATTATGGTAATGGAGTAGGTCTGACTTAACCCGGCAAATGTAGTTTGCACACCAAGTGTCCAACAAAATTTGCGATTTTTTTATCATGGAAATTCGTAAAACTATATTTTTCCTGCTCTAATTTGCAAAAATTTTAGGGAAACGAAAAGGATGGCAATAATAGTCATACATGCACCTGCATACTGCACATTTTTGTGTAGGTTGCATTCTAATCGTAGGAGAGGTTAATAATATTGCAATGGATTTCGTAAAATCTTGTTATCAATGACACGAGATCATCGACATCTTGATAATTTAGGGGACATTTCTATGGCGTAGGCCGTAAACCTACGTCCAGCAGTAAAATGATGTAAGTAATGTAAAGATTAAAATATATGATTATGCGTTAAATAATCTTTGGCTTATACAAAAGGTCATCTTTTGTACAAATTAGCTACAACATTAGATGACAGGTTCCTGAGAATCTGAACAAACTTGATTTATGGCATTTTTTTTGTATTACCATTATATTCTTATTACTGCCTCATTGGTTTAGTGGTTCTAAGCGGAACAACGCGCAAAGCTAGAGGTCCTGGGTTTGATTTCCAGGTCGAGCAAAGTTTTATTGGGGTTTTCTATGAAATTTTCAGTAGCAGCTCGGAGTCTGGATTTGTGCCCGGTTAATGGCAATAGGCTCGCCCCTATTACATGGGACCTAAACATATCGGCGAAGTGTGAGTGTACATAAGTACACCTTTGACTAACCGTTCGGGGAATACAGACGTGATGGTATGTGTTGTTATTATATTCTTGATCTCAACTGGCCTTTTTCTAAATATTTATCTTGGAAAAACCTACTAAACTACTAACGCTACCTACTCTAATTATAGCTATGTGTACAGTTTGACTACCTAAGTATCATGAATAAACTGAAAAAAGCTCATGGTCCCCGTCCATCAGTAGGGAAGACGATTTTTCCTTCCTCAATACACGGAGTACCTACCCATGGTGGATTTCTTAAAAAGAAAACTTATTAAACAAAATAATAAAACAATTGATGCCCACTTTACTCGTAAAATTGATAGTCTGATTACGAACGAGGCTAATGTAATGAGCCCGCGAACAAAGTATTCATTAAATTTTCTTCAAATATGTAAATACAGGTATTAAAGTAAGTGACAATTGCGTAATTATAGGCGCAACCGAATCAGATTTTATATGATGAGATGTGAGTATTATGTAAATGTATAGTCAGTTAACAATATGAATATCTTATTTGAAGAAGATGTTTCTTTATAAATAATGAACTGCACCAGACTAGCTTGCGGCCCACCTGATGGTAAGTAGCAACCACTGCCCATACTGATGATGACAATAATAATCTGCTGATATTCTGTTTGTATATGCTTATTAGTGTATTTGAAAAGCTTAAGATTCATTAGATTTTCGTATTTTTCCCCGGGTGACACCAAAAACCACGTTTCCATTTTTTACTTATACATGCTCACTATCCTGTCTAAATTGTTACTTAATTTCCAAAAACTTTGGCAAAATCCTAATGATGTATAATTTATTTATTTCGACCTTCACATTTAGTTATGATTTATGGTTATGTTTTTTTTTTATTTAAAGACGAGCTGTTGGTATCCGTTTTTCGTACAAAAATACCATCCCAATATCCGACTTTTCGGGAGGATTTCCATTACAAGTATTAAACTAGAATAAAAAACAGAGGTTGTTGGAGACGTTGACGCTTCCGATCAAGTAGTAGTTATTGGTAGTATACGTACATACCTTAATATTAATAAAATATGGTAATGTTGTGTAACAGTTACTTGCAAATACCTACTTCAAGCAAGTGGATTCCGATCGCTGGAAACTATTCAAACTTCGTGACATTTAAAGTCAGCCCAATTGATTGGCTCATCGTGGCTTCTTCGGTACTTATAAAGTAGGTATGTATGAACATTAATGACCATTTAAAATTAAATCAACATAACTATCCTATGTAAGTAAGCTTTTTATTTTAAGCATTAGTCTTTGATATATTGTAAAATTTATATTAGCTTTAGTTCGATCCTGTAGGTCGCCCGGTATCCCGAATTCTTTAAATGTTCCGACGACGTGAATCTTTCATATTGTTAAGTTTCATTACAGTTTGTTCGAAATAAGTAAGCCGATCGGGAGTTGTCTGCAAGTGGTTTAGAAGTGGTTAATTTTAATAGAAAGAGTCGGTGTAAAGATAATTAGAGTCGTATAAGTTTCACATTTTTAATTATTTTGTTTACTAATATCGATATTTATGTAATAAAACACTTAATTATACGATTTTATTACCGCGGTAGTTCGGAACGGCTAACCTCCGATCGGCTTACTTATTTCGAACAAACTGTAAGTACCTACATATTTTACATAGTTTGGTACCTACTATGTAAAATAAATAAAGTTTATGAGCCTTCTTATTTAAATGAATGCATTATAATTTATAGGTTGCCTTCGCCATTAGCCAACGTAACATTTTGCGGAACTGAAAGCAGCACAAAGTTCATTTCATAATAATACGGTAATAGTCGTGTTGCAGTATACATCTACTATACCTAATGATTATTATATCAGCTTATTATAATGACCTAACTTTAAAGATGAGATGGATGGATACCACCGTCTGCAGAAACTGTTATCTTACGTCGGAATAATTTTAAACTACTGAACTGTTGTAGTCGTTATTCTAATTTTATTACAAAGTGCACTGCAACGGTTACCCAATTAATTTCCTAAATCTAATTCATAATAAAAATAATCCCTAATTCCTTTCGTCACGCCGTATCTTGAGAAAGACTTTACTAATTCCATTCATCTTTTTTAAAATTTTCTATTTCTTTGAAGAAAGTTCTTACGGAAAGAAAAAAATAGTTTTTTTTAAATACCTATATTACAAAGCTTAACGACTATTAATTAAAATTTTCTTATTATTTATAACATAAAATAACATACCATCACGCCTGTATACCCCGAAGGGTTAGGTAGAGGTGTACTTAATGTACACCCACAGTTCGCCGGTATGTTTAGGTCCCATGTAATAGGTCGCGAGCCTATTGCCATTAACCGGGCACAAATCCAGACTCCGAGCTGCTACTGAGAATTTCATAGAAAAACCCAATAACACTTTGCTCGGCCTTGGGATCGACCCCAAGACCTCTAGAGTAGCAGTCGCGATTGGAAACACTAGACTAACGAGGCAAACTTATTATTTTACTTATTATTATTTATCCCAGTTCGAATTAAATATTGATAGCTAAGACAGGACAACATCTATCGGGTCAGCTAGTTCTCTTATATTGATAGGTCTGATACTCAAAGCCTATTTAAGTAATTGTAACCGGAAACTTTATGTGACATGCAAAGGCTTTAAGATTTATTTTCTCTTATGGGTGGGTCTAAACACCAAATTGTCACCAAAGAACTAGTTTTAAAAGCGTTGATAGTTGTCCAGCCGCGAATAAAATTAACAGCATAAAATAGAAACCTGCTGTCTGTTTTGAAAGTTTGTCGAGCTATTTACGATAAAAAATTAAGGACTCTATTGCAACATGTTGTCTGTCGTTGAGAAGTACACATTCGAATGCGCTACCCAACACCATCGACGACAAGTATCCGATTTCTGATAGCCTAACGTAAATAAGTTCCACTCCAAAAATGTGAGTAGTAATACCTGCCCAAGACGTATACATTACGGTGGAGTCTTCTAGCAAAGAGACTATCACCATTGAGGTGATGCGAAAAAGTTACTACAGTGCTGTAATATATTATGTGTGAATATATTATTATGTTACTTATATGGAATATCTAGTGGTCGCTGGTTGTGCCCGGTTAATGGCAAAAGGCTTGCCCCCTATTACAGGGGACCTAAACATTCCAGCGAACCCGAGGGTCCCTTTGTACTCCGCTTACCTTAGTCGAAAAACTGGCTAAAGGGTTCCATACAAGTATTTAGGAGCTAATTCGATTTGAGCCTATCTTCCTATTGTAAATACTCATCCTATACTATAAAAAATCTGAAGGCAGTGTCGTAAGATTCTTGGGTTTAATTAATTGCCACTACCCACTCGTTATTCTGGTTTCCATAAATAATGGAATCACAAAAACCGAAATGAGGCTTTTGACCCTTGTCTTTATGACTTTGGCTCCATAAAAAAATAATTTTGTATGTTTTTATTAATAATGTTATTTATTAGAAGCTACACGCTAAAAACGTAGCTCGTTTTTATTGGTTTTATTAGACTGTGATGAGCTTGATGGATGGAGTTGAATATGAGATGTTGTTAAATGGTTATGAGTGAATGAATTGAATATTTTGCGGTTTTTTTTTTCAAAGGAAGACAATTTTATATTATTGAGTGACTGTATGATTAACATAATTATTTGGATCGAGATCGCGTGCGCACCATTCCTATTAATCCTTATTTTATTATTATCTAAAGATAATTATGTTACAAAAAAATTATAATACTGAATAAATAAGTCAATTATAAAAAAGATACAGTATTGTATATCACTTAGATATAAATTCTATTTTTTTTTTTTTTTTTATGGGATAACTCGGCAAACGAGCAGGCGAGCTACCTGATGGTAAGTAGTCATCGCCGCCCATGGACATCTGCAAAACCAAAGGAGTTGCAGATGCGTTGCCGAGCCTATTTAGGGAAAGGGAGGGGAAGGAGAAAAGGAGAAGGAAGGGGATTGGGGGCGGAATTGGGCCTCCGGCCCTCTCGCTCACCGAACGAAGCGCAGTAACGAAACGCTACTACTCGGACGTCGGTCTTCTGCGCGAGTGTGGTACTTCCCCGGTCGAGCCGGCCCATTCATGCTGCGAACAGCGTGGCCCTACCACAACAAATTTATTGTCATTGTGACTAATAGGCAAGCAAAATCTAGTAGTCAGACTACGAGATTACGTAAACCTACCTACACAGTACCTGAGTAAGTACCTATATTGGGATAACCAGGTATAACCAACAATTGGCTTGCGCAATGCAGACGCTTGTGGCAGAAGCGGACCTCAGTGGGAGTTGGGAAGCTGATATAAGGCTGGAATACCTTATAACCTTTAAAATAACTCGCGAAATATTCTTTACCCTAAATGCAAACGTCCTTTGTCCCCTGTCGTGGGACGTGAGTTTGGTCCCGGCCAAGTATTACGCGATATCATTGCGCCATTGCAGGAGGTGCCCGTGCGCCTGCGCATAGTAATCGTAATAACGCGTCACGACTACAATAGAAAGTATTGTTGTTCCGATCTGTCTCATGATTGGTATTGTTGGACTATGAGCTGTGCAACAGAGATTCAGCAAAACCCGTAAGGACCCCGGACCCCTGTGTACACGACATTCTATTTTGCATTGAATCTTTAATTAAATACATAAGTGGTTATGACGCTAATATATGTATGACAAACCTTCAAAACTCTACTTAATTATGACGATTTTATTGGTAAAGTGGTTCCAAGCGCAGCTGCTGAGCGTGAGGACCATAGATTCAATTCCTCTAGCCTTAGGTCGAACAAGATTGTTGTTGTGGTAGTAGTACGTTTTTTTATGAGGATATTCACAAACAGCTCGGAGTTTAAATATTTAGACATGGAGTTATGAAAACATATCTGTAGGTGTAAATCTCTGCCTATCCTTCAGGAAATTCCGGCAAATACTTTGGGTATTTGTTTTAAAAATTTAGCCTGAAAGAAATGACATGCAGATTCGTAGTGTGTAGGTAGATGAATATACTTGCCTAAAACAACATTTTTTAGAAGTTTGTCTAGAGTTTGGGTAAATAATAAAATAAATTTCTTACTTTATTTATAATTGTTTTTCGTAGAATAAGTTGTAATGTGTAGGTTGTACTCTATGGAAATGTATTTTAGGTGATGTGGCGCCACCTAGACCATTCTGGCTGCACTTGAATAAAGACGTTGAAGTTCAATACTTGTGTGCAGTGTGGGGTAACTCAGAGATGGCGTTTGTTTATACAAAAAGACAACCTAACTGTAACTAGTTACCTATCTCGTCATTTTATTAAAATTTAGATGTATATCGTCACCGGAAATATGAAGAAAAGTAAGGGACAAATGAAAACTTTTCAGGAGAGCCAAAAAACGATCTCTTAAATTTTAATTAAAAAGCTCTATAAAATAATATTAATGTTTACCCACATTACTCTGGTATACTTAACCAGACCCAGAACCCGCTCATACTCGTCCCGCGGGATCAGTTGACCTAAGCATACTTTGAATTGGTCAATTGATCCCCTTTCATAATTTGTATAGACACCGAGAAAAGTGTTAGACATTAATATCGTCAAAACATTATTACGAAAGCGCAGACGCATTGCATTCAAGTAAAGTACATTTGAAGGTCCCATTGTGAGAAAACGAATACAGCAAGGGCAAAGTGTACTAAAACAAGAAAAAAGTGCACAAAGTGGACTAGTGTTCTCAAAATATAATTAAAATACGTACATAGGTATACTAGATGTACGGATTTTAATTATATTGAGAAAAATAATTTTCTTTTTCATAATGATAATTGAAATCGGTTGGCCTGATCTTGAGTTATTCGTTAATTTGTCGCGCATATACTTAATGCAAATTCAAGACGGTTTTTCATGGAATTGAAATGGCTTTCAAATAAAAATACTATGATCAAAATCGGTTCACCTAGTCGAAGGTTCTAAGGTAACAAACATTAAAAAAATACAGTCGAATTGAGGACCTCCTCCTTTTTTGAAGTCGGTTAAAAAACCAATGATGCTGTAGAAAATTGGAATGGACATATTAAAAAATATATAAAAAATAGCCACATATTGCCCAATTTTCGGAGGGCTTAAGAAGAGATGTGGCTTACATCTCTACTACTCTCTCTACGGCGCCGGTACTGAAAATCCCACCGGTCTCAAACTTTCAAAGAGGTTGCTTGAATCCGTCAAGAAGAACACGAAAACTAAATTGATATCAACTACTTAATGGCCAAGTTAAAGACATTGCTTCGAAAAAAAAGATTTTGGCATTCTTTTAGATACTGATGAGGTACACACGGCTACACATCACGCTATACAAATCCAGTTTAGAATAATCTCCCATTGTAAAGGTTTTCCGCACGATTCAAGGCCAGCTTATACTGATTTTGTTTAGCTTGATGTGTAGCCGTGCGTACCTAATGTTATTATGTATGTATATATATTTTTCTAAAGACGGATTTACAGGGCCAATGCACTATGCACTCGGTTTTAAAGTCTTAAACGCTTTCCGCACGCCTGTACACAAATATGAAAAAAGACATTAGAATTTTGTCTAATTTAAAAGCGGGTTCAGTTGACAATCGAAAAATAATAAAATAAATTAACTGGTCAAGTCATCCGTGGAAAGCGGGGAATAGGGTAAAATGGCGCACACTAGGGGAGGCCTACGTTCATCAGTGGGCTAACATAGGCTGATGATGATGAGGTTGATAAATAGAAACTCAATTTACTTTAAAGCTATCGAAAGCAGGAGAAGCATACAAGAGCAAGAAACTACATAATATATGAGTACCTACAACAGATTCCATTAGATTAACGAGGTATTTAGCAAAAACCGATTTATTTCCCTTACTGGCAGGCAAATAATGACGCGGTGCGGATAGCGTCAACAGTTCTAGAAATCATCCTCAAAGACACGCGACACTTTATTTAATAGGTACTTAGTATAAGATTACTAAGTGAGTTAAATGTTTCAACGCGTTTTTTGCTGTTTAGGTGATCTTAATTGGTGGTTAGAATGTCACATATCGCGGCCGAGTCGCGGGAAGTAACGGTCGCGCGGCGGCACCGTGTGTGTCCAGCCTTAAACGTTATATACTTTTAATTAAAACAAAAAAAATGTATTCTTTTTCATTGTTCCCATTTGACGCACCGGGTGTGAGGACGGTGGGGATGTTTGTGCTAGCCACCGTACAGTCGCGCACTGCCCACGTGTACAGTTTGTTCGAAATAAGTAAGCCGATCGGAAGTTAGCCGTTCCGAACTACCGCGGTGATAAAATCGTTTAATTAAGTGTTATAATATATAAATATCGAAATTTGTAAACAAAATAATTAGAAATGTGAAACATATACGACTCTAATTATCTTTACACCGACTCTTTCTATTAAAATTTACCACTTCTAAATCACTTGCAGACAACTTCCGATCGGCTTACTTATTTCGAACAAACTGTAGACATCGTTGACAAATATAAGAGATCATATTTTTAAGATACTAAGCGAATCATGGCGAAACTGTGACGTCATGTTTAGCACATGTAAGTACCTATCGTACTCGGGAATAATTGAAACTTAAATAAGTTTTAAATGAGTTTCGTTTCAGAGAAAATGACGCTTCTATAAGTCTTGATGATTTCTTTTATTGATACTTATTTCAGATGTTGAGACGATTTTTTTTTTATCATACCGAATACCGAAGTATCTTATTTGTCATCATCAGGTCAGGTTGGATATTTCTTGTTTATAATATCTGCATGTGGTTCGCGGGGTATTTTCAATAGTTATTAGATAAACGTTATTATGAGTCCTGCAACATTATGCTTCCCTCCTGTGTTGTCCAATGCTTTTCTCTCATCTTTTTCCTTACGGCGCGACGAGTACACCACACAACTTGATGCTATCAGCACAGCTATCAGTGTCTAAATGGTTGCGTGATTGCAGCCCGCATCAGACAATACTTGCCATTTGTTAAAACTGCTGGTTAAAAGCGTTAACCAGCAGCTTTAACTAGGTACGCGATATCTATACTTTCACACTCGTTATGTTGAGATTATTGTTCGATAGGTACAATACATTCAGAATTAGGTAAATTATGGTTCTAGGTTTTAACTTTATTGTTCAAAACATAATAAATGTAAGCTTTTTATTTATTATTAAATATTGTGAAATGTTCACAATGATTTGAATTATCTTTAAATAGAAAATTCATATTTTTGTGAATAATAAATGTGAGGGAGAAATTACATAACCAAAATTGTTTTTCACGAATTTGTTACAATTGTAACAAATCTATGGTATTGCACGTTATATAATGTAAGTATGACATTGTATTTATACTAGTAAGTACTTGTAGTGACATTCATAAACAACGCAACCGTGTCCGCAGAAGAAAAAGAAAATTCACTACTTACACTTTTTAGACAGATTGTACAAGTTATATACCACCTCTACAATCGGACACGATATTTATTCTAAAAAGCAGTTGGCAACCTCTGTTACAATGTAACCATGGAACATAATCTGGTGTCGCATTATCCGCTGGGCACAGGCTCCTACAGCCTGGGAGCGTGCTGTTTTTGCGGCCGCGCCGCGAGCAGCGCGTCGCGCACGATCACGTCGTCTCCCAGGAAATAAGCTAATTACCGACACATACTTAATTATAGTCATCGTGCTGTTTACACCGCACCGCCCCCACAAGCTACGGACTTATTTTACCGCAATAAATTACAATAAAAACAAGGAATTCTAGCGCTATAAGATACTGAATATAATATTTATGCTACAATCAATATCTGGTATCCGGCACCTCATATCGAGATTCAACTGCATTTAGTCTAACTCGAAGTCCTGCATGAGTGCATATTATTTGGCAAATTGCTACAATGATCGTGACAAATCACATAAAATAACCAATAAATAGAGTATACTTATTCATTTATCCCTGAAAAATAAGTAAAGAGAGTTAGTTAGAAAGTTTATCCACTTAGCTCTTTTAACATTTACTCGATATTACGAATTATGAGGTACCAACACATTTTTTGCATAAGAGAAAGATCTAAAAAACATTGGTTTAAGCTGAAAAAAAACAACAGTTCGAATGAATGGTCTAATCCGACATGGCGTCATCGTCGTTATATTTCTAAACAGTAATAATGAGGTAACCTAGCGGATTTAACGTCTTTTTTATCCACTTTCCAAAACAATGAGTAACACACGGAACTACTCTCGTAGGAGTCAAAAGATCATACTGTCACGCCTATTTTCCTCGAAGGGTTAGCCACAGGTGTGCTAATGTACACCCATAGTTCGCCAGTATGTTTAGGTCACACGTAATAGGGGGTGAGCCTATCACCATTATTCGGGCACAAAACAAAATGAGAATTTCGCAGAAAAATCCTTTGCTCTCTAACACTTTGCTCGACCTTGGGACGACTTTGAAATTAATGAGGCAATCAAAAGATCAATAAAACATAATGAAATGTAAATGAACATAAATGTAATAACATCGTTCAATATTAATGTTTGGCACTGTGCACTAGTTTTTGACTTCCAAAAGTATCTTTATTTCAATGGTCTAATAAAATATTTTGACTTTGACTTATCCTTATCCCTTATATCACACAGTCATCTTGCTCTAAATTCCGAAAAAGGAAAGACTAGTGGATAATCTCAAGATAAAGAAAGGTGTGAACGCGTCAATCTTTATTGGTCTCCCATCTTTGAGTAGTGGGACAACAACTTCTTCAAATGACGAGTTACTGTCCTGTTCTGTGCCGTGAGTGTTGTTATCAAATTAATGCTCGGCCAATAGTTACATACTACAGCTGCGGCAGGAACAATTGAACTATTATTGTGTGGTGGGTGACACGATATTATACATCATCAAATAGTGAGGTGCTGTGGGACCGAAAATCACATCTGAAAGAAATCATAAAAAAGACCAAGTTGAGAGCACCCTAAACGATGATGAGGACGTTAATAAACGAAGAAAAAGTGAAAGTGGTGGGCTAGGGTCGTTGCACATCTATAGTCTTTAGATATTTCAAAGGGCGTCAAGTGTGAAAAAAATAAGTATGTTTAAACCAGGTTACTCGGTTAACGAATAGAGAAAACCACAGGAGATTGACAATGTTTAAAATAACAGTGTATTTAACAGGAAAATAGAAAGTGCTGCATCATTTCCAACGATAATGTTCAAAGTACGAGTAATTAGGAACTTGAAAGAAGTAACGTTTTTTTAGAAAATCTTACACATTGACGGACAGCTAGACTGTTTGTATAGTGTGGTATGCTTTATCAGGCAAAAACTTTTTGCTAGAACTAGCTTTTTGCGGACTTCATAAAGCCCACAAAAATTTAATTCGTTCGGCAGCTCAAGCAAGTATGCGAACAGGGTTATTTAAAGATACATATTTATGTTTAACTTACCATGACAATTTTTAAAGTTTAGTTTTTACCCTACTTACCTAAGTCAACTCTCGAGACTAGTGTCACCGCTACATTACAATCTTACATTACCTAACTGATCATTTCTGATACATAAAATATTGGTTGTCAAACTCTGAATCCCTTTTATCATACTTCAAGAGTCCATTCTCAATGAAGAGTCAATAAAAGCAATATGGTTGCTCAAGTTTCCAGTGTAAGTGGTCTGTACAAATACGCGTAAGCTAACATAGCCCAGTGTGGCAAAAAGGCGGAAAAATACTGCGGGTTGTCTGTCAGAACGACAACCAGCTGCGGGCCAGCGCGCGGCGAGGACACCCGACTGCCTGGGTCGTTGACACCACCCTGGACGCATGAGACAGTGTGCCGGACTGCAGGCATCACTCTAGTCAGGCGACCAGCTGTAAGATATTGTTTGTTGAATGCTGGGAAGGTGTCATCATGGTTTAAAAAAAAAATCTTTCTGCATTAAATTTGTAGTCATATGAGTTTTTGCATTAAAAAGCATCCAGCTAAATTGGAGTATTCCAAAACTTAAAAAAAAAGTGACGACACGTCTGGATTTCCAGAATATTCGCAAACATTGTGAATTTTTTTTTAAATGGTGACTCGTGCACCAGAAGCCATCACCAGGTATTATCACGGGTACAGACGATAAATTGCAAGTTCAAGGACGCATCGTTAATCACTGCGCACCCGGCGGCGGCGGGCGGCGATTTGGGCGCCCTGAAGACTTACTAATGTCTAGAGAAGTTCAGTAAAAAAATTGTCATGTCGTTGTTAGCCGTCGTTGCGTCGATCTTGTGGGTTGGATTCCCACCAGAGGCAACTATTTGTGTGATTAATCATTTTATATTAGGTACAAAGTATTTCATAAAAACTAGCACAGTGACCCAAAAAACTGTACAAACAGTTTGTCTGTGGAATCGAAAAGAAATTAATATCTGAAGTTACAACAATTAACAATTAAAAAATTACAAGAAATATTAATTACAACAAAGGTTAGGTATTTTAGATATTATTGTGGTAAGTTTTTTAAAAGATATTTTTTAAGATTTTATAAAAATAATTGTTATTGGTTTCGGCTCTATGTCCGCAGGTAAACTGTTTAGTATGTAAGGAATACGTTTCCTTAGAATCCTATCCCCATACAGGTTGTTAACTCTAGGAACATTACATTTACCCGGAACATTAAATTTAATTGTTAAATTTTTAGGCCTTAATATTTGGACGTCGCTTTAGTTCACATGATTATTTTGTCAGCGATCGGAAAAGAAAGGATTGAGAAACGTCTACTTTTGTATGAGTATAGAAGTAAGATGTATAGTTATTGTTGGTTCTCATATTTACTATTGAAGGAACCCTTGTGGTATCTTCTCTACGGACGAAAGGTTCTATTCTAGACGTTCTAAAGGTAATTTGTATGCGCGGTGTTGGTGTGTGGTGGGCTGGTGGTGAGTTGTGTCGTTGCTTCAGTGCAGTGTTGTGCGCCGTCGCCGTCGCCCGCGAGCATGACTCCCGCGCAGCTAGCGCTCGCCGCCGCCGCGCTGCTCGTCTGCGCGCGCGCAGGTCCTTTGTACCTCCATGCAAATCCACCGGTCGACGACCCCAGTGATATATGCGAACGATATACTGCCCAGTTTACGTTTATTGCCTTTTTTATTTAAACGTTTAATTTGTAACTGATCTTGTTTTGATACGGCATTTACGGCTTTAGTTGATTTTTCAAATTGATGAATAGCTTAAACAAAAATAATTTTTGTCGTAGATTAACGTGTTTTTGGGACGGTACAGTTTAAGTGTTTGTTCTGCAGTTTTTAGATGTGTCGCAATAATTAAATTTGTTAGTTACTGAACGAAATGGTCAAAATAAATATAATTTAATTGTGCAATAACGTTAAGTTTTAATATGGTTATATACCTAGGCTTAAAAAAATTAACATAATTTGACAATTTTAAACCTGTATTCATACCTTTACCTAAGGTATAAGTAATTTTGAGTAGATCTTTATCTTCTAAGAGGAAAAAAATTACAACAGCGAGAAATGTCGCCTCTCCTAACTAAAGAGTTCAACGCGCGATTGAGAGTGTGCTTTGAACTCTGCCTCGGTTTTACTTAAATACTTATACGTTAACACACCAGTTTGTAAATTTGTACCTACTTAACTGTATTCAGTATTGACGAATAATAAATATGATTAGTGAAATAACTTTGATTCCAGTTCGTATGCATATAGCAATGGTCAATAATTGTAAAATATTACCTAAGTGCTTCGTTAATTATTTTATAGTTTGAGCAATATTACTGTATTGTTTTTAAATTAATGTGGGCGTCACTGCATGCTTTATTGTTATTTATGCCAAATTGCGAATATTTAATTGGTCAATTCATTGCCAGGTTGCTTTTACTAAAAAATGTTAGGTAATTCATAATTTATCAAACTTTGTGACCCGTGATGTTTTGAAATTGTGTATTCCTTTTCAGAATGTAATAATCAAAAGTATTCAGTACAGCTTATCGTATCGACTATAATCCTTGCTATATTCATAAACATAGTTTTAGCCGAGGTGTATCTAAATACACCCATAGGTAGCTGATAAGAATTTAGGTACCATGTAATAGGGGCGAAAAATTATATAAGTAACATGCATTATTATATTGATACTAATTTAAATTTTAACTGATGTTATTCACAATAAATTATCTGTGAAGATAGTGCGTCACTTTCGTGCGGTACTGTGTCACTGGAGCAGCCACAATGGGAGCCAGGACCACTCATTAGCATCATAACACTACAATACACTCACGTAGAGCCGCCTTTATATTGAACATCTCATTTGTTTTGTCTAGCCGTAGTATCTTGTTGTGAGTTATCGTATTGTGGATTTAAAACCGAAAGCAGTTACATTTTATTTTATATTACTGACAAAAAGGCGACGGTTCTAAGTCTACAATATAAATGTGCCTTATTTTTATTGTCTTTAATTGACTTTGGTAAAGATGATTTAGGAAGCTGAAGATGTTCTTTTTAAATTTTGTCTATGGAGCTGCACCTCACGGCGATGGAAATGGTAAGGAAATATAATTGAACGAGGGCAGGTTTTTCACTATGTTTCCTATCGATCCAAAATGGCATAGTAGCTACCGACAATCGGTGTTAAATTATTTAAACAAAGTGGTTGAATTCATATAATTGAGCAATCAGGAGGCTACTATTTCATTAAGGCCGGTAAAAAATTTGCAAAACGTTATCCTTGAGATAACAGTTTTCAGAACTCGCAATCAAAATTGTGACTCACTTTAAGTTAGGAAGGGTTCAAATTCGTAAATCAGTTTTATTTAGCGAGTTGATAATGGCTTTGCATCCCAGCAAAGATACATTTTTTGCTTTTTAATATTCGGCTATACATGAGACGGAATTCGAGGTCAGTACGGGGAATTCACGATGTATATCATTAGGGTTCAATGTTAACATTGTAATGAAATGATGTTTTTAGAATTAGGTGCGTTTGTAATTAGATATTTTCTTAAACCGGTCGAACGATAGATCAATATTTATAATCTTTATTGTTTTGTAAGAACAGGACTTTCATTAAAATTGCGTTGGTTATTTCCAACGTTTTAATTACAATACAAAACAATCAAAATTATGAAAAACCTTCATAAATATTATTAAGAACGCCTATTTAGTTTTAGAGTTTACTTGTTTTGCTTGTTACTATAGTGGACGCTGGTCACAAATAATTGAGAAATGTAAGCGAATGACATATGTAGGCTTGCTAACGACGCCCTGTGAATAGATTGACAAGGTATTACCCATTCGTGGCATCCAACACGAGGCGCGCCACATAAATTACATAAAGCACATTTTTGAGGTTCGCCCGCCGCTTAATCTATGCTAATGCGAGAGCCCGCTATCCCAATACCAACATTATTTATCAGCCACTTTCCTATTGTAACCGCCTATGTTGACCTTTGTTGGGACACAATAAGAACTATAAGTGATTTATTGACGTGAATGGATATTACAGTTTATAAATGTAGAAGAAAAGTAAGGACAGAAGGACAACAGCATATTTGGCGTAGTGGCTGAGCAATCAACTTCTGTGCCACGGGTTGTCGGTTCAATTCATTAGTTGTTCCAAGTGATAGTGTATTGTACAAAGTAAAGTTGTGTTTGTAAATGGACTAACGGGATATGTGAAAACCATAGTGCCAAGGGCAACGTTCGGAAAATAAAATAAAAATATTTGAGGCCTTTGATCAGACCGCCTGTGATAGGCTAATTCCTTGAAATACTCGATGTCTTGAACAAAATTATATTAAAAAATTGTAAAACAGTACATGATTTCACCGAATGGTTCTTACCTTTGCACCGTGGTGACGCATAAAATGAGTTTAATTTTTTTACCATCCTGTGAAACTACGACATTGGTCCTGTGACCACAACATTTTAAGTGTGACGAGAAGCTATTAGAGAACCTACAACCAAGCTAGACATCTTATCAAGGCCTAGACTATCAATCAGCATGTTAGTTTCTCATGGTCCTTCTGCGCTTAATTTTTTATTTGTTGGGTCTAGTCAATGAATGAGTTCCAATACAAACGTGTGATGTTAGTGCGCGGGCGCATGGCCAACCGGAATACGTAATACTATGCGAGCCAGGTGCCGTTTGTTTTACACATAGTTTTCTTCGGCTCTCGATGCCAAGTTCAGGCCAAACTGTGACAATATAGCACAAGTGATACTTTGAGAAATATCATAACTTTTGTTTTTAAGTCTATATTATCTCGTTATTGAATTTAAAATAGGCTAGGAGTAGGCCATAGTTATTATACCAATATTAAGAAATTTTATTCTTCTGGAATCAATTCATATTTAGAACCCAAAAAGCTCTCTAGTCAGTTAGTAGTTCTGTTTCGCTGGCTTTACAATACCTTAAGCTGTATTACCAATCAGAATCCTTTATTATTCTAGTAGATAACATCGTACCGTTTTCGATTAGATGTTGAGATTAGAAGCTCTAGCCGAAACGTGATGATTTGTATTGCAATTGCTTGATTTGAAGATATTTGAACGTAACGGTACATTAAGTATCCATTCAATGATCTAAAATAATGTTGTTGATATCAGGGAAATCCCGATCAATTTTAAATTATCAATGCCTGTATTATATAAAAAGTTGTAACCGTCATGCTTCGCTAACTTGCTCTAGATCATAATTTACTGATAGTAGATATAACTATCAGTCCTGTAAGATATCGAAAGGAATGGAAATGCAAAAGTTGGTTAATATTTCAGTGAAATCCGTTGAGTCGTTCCGGATAAACTTTCAGCCCGACAAGTTTTTTAAAAACTTCATTAAGAAGAGAACCATTTAATAAAATGTGACTGTCTGTCTGTGATTTTACAATCGCGTCAGGAACATACGAGAATTAGGATCAGGTTTTATTAGAATGCTATACAAAACCCAAAGACTACTAAGTACTGCCCCGTTTAGTTCCGTTGTTATGCGGTCAAATCCGAGTAGATCGGACGGAGAGAAGCACAGCGGTCCATTGGCAGAACAGCCGTCATCGTCAGGTTGAATTCAAAGAGGAGCGACCGCAATAGGCTTTCATATATCCAACAACTAACTTTGATCGTATAGAAATAAAATGATTAAATTAATAATTAAGAATATAGTTTTATGAGTGGCCATAAAAACTAGGCAGTACAGTTATTGCTAGCGATTGTTGGCAACCGTCTGTTCAGAGATACAGATCTGGTTGTGAGACAATGGTCAGACGAGTCTCGTCCGCGCCGCCCGTACTCAGGGCTGCCGCAACTGTGGGACCAAGAGTTTTATTGTTATCTTAAAAATAACCTAGTTTAAATACACCATAGCTTATTAAAAGTGAGTAAATGTAACCGTACTAACGAGTCAGTTCCAAAGTCTCGGGATAACCCTTGTCTTTTTTAGTTTCCAGTCGTAGTCGTGTAGATCGTAGTAATTATTTTGTTCAAAGTTGGTAAACTAAAGGTTCTTTTACGTCATGCAACTGACGAATTTATGACAAATATATTGCAAGGGTATTATATTATACTGTCTCGTAGCAACCCTATAAGTTTCGTTCCTGGGCGAGTCTGTGGAACGGAAACGTGTGTCGGCGAGTTCCCATCGCGACACCATGAGAACTCCATTGTCTTACGTCTACAGTTATGGCTGTATACGATATAATTCCGCGGACTTGGTTTCAGGGTAAATACATAAAAAAAATAACTGTTACTTGTCATAGGATTACTCCTATATTTAACAATTAAACAAATTAATTAAAGATATTCAGAACGAAAACGTACCCCATTGCTATTATTATTACAGGTTACATACCACTTTGTACACATGAGTGCAATAAACTGTCTAGCTCTTCGGGGAACACTGGCGTGATGGTATACATGTGAACGCAATAAAAGTTTGAGTTTCAGTAAATCATGTATTGTCCTTACTTCTAATCTTACTAAATATTTTTTTATTATGAAATCTATGTTTTGAATCCTGTCCGCATTGCAGTCCATACGATGCATGCAGGTTCGTTAAATAAATTTAATAACTGGCCGACAAATTTAGTAATACAAAGGAGTGAGGGAGACCATGCGATGACCGCTTATCGTGTTCTGGTCATTAATTACATAAAACCTATTGGGTTTTATGTAATGCAAGCTTAGGTAAAAATGCTTATTGGACTATATTGTACGGTTTCATCATACAATTGTCATAAAACTAACGAGAAACTTAAAAGATTGGCGCCTTCAGCTCGGGTTACATTAAACATCATTGTTAACATTTCTCGTACTTGCAATTAATTGGTTAGGAGATAACTGTAAAACGCATCACTTTTGGCATCACACCTAAATCAGTGACCGTGACAATGATGGGAAAATATGCTTACCATCGTTGTCTTAATTGTGAGAAACAGTTCAACAATTTCACCAAAATTTGTTGAGAAATGGCACATAATACATTGTAGATTCACGTACGCCGGTTACTTTGCGACTCGAACGCCCCAGTTCCATTTGTAATGACGACAACATTTCCTCTGGTGTCCGACTATATCAGAGGAGTGTGTATGTTACACTTTCTTGCAAACCATTCAAGGATATTCGGCAAAAATAACACATGATGACCTGACGCAGAGACACCTATTATCGTATCCATAAGTCAAAGAGCGGGACCATCAATGGCTGCCGCGACATAATTGTGTCTTCACATTATCTTGTCTTCAGCTAGAGTATCGGCATGAGATAAACGACGACAAAATTATTTGTTAAACATTTAGAGAGTGAAAGAGGTATGTCATTATAATGCTACTCTTTTCCTTATCTAATTTCTACTAGCGAAGCCTGTTAATGGCTGCCTATTTTCCTTATGTACAAATTTTAATACTTGTGTTTGTTACTATATAGCTGTTGGTCTTCCATGATCAAATAATTAAGTAAATAATATAATTATAGATAAAATTACTTTATATTATAATAAAATATTTTAACATTATCTAACTGTTAATCAATTTTTACATTATTAATGTATGATTACAAGTTAAATAAATAGTTGTAGAGGACTAACAGCATTCGCAAATTCCCATATTTGTATAAACACATATTACGCGCTAGTAATTCCTATTGGATTTATTACTTGCACATGACCGCAAAAGCAGCCAGCCGCAGTAACAGAGATCAGGGTTGGGGTCAAAGGACCACCCACGTACCTGAATGAGTGTCCGCAGGCTCGGCCGCCGCGCGCCGAGGCCGAGGCGAAGTCTTTCGGTAGTTTAGTGTCTGCTATGGTTGTGGAATGTGGGAATACAAGGGGAAAATTGGCCATCGATTTGAAATCTTTATTGTATGTCGTTATGTTAAAAATATGTATGTATATATTTAATTACTTGTTTCAAAAGATAAAATATTTAAGTGCCTCGAAATTACTTTGCAAATCCCTAACTTAACATACTTACAGTTTGTTCGAAATAAGTAAGCCGATCGGAAGTTAGCCGTTCCGAACTACCGCAGTGATAAAATCGTTTAATTAAGCGTTTTAATACATAAATATCGAAATTATTAAACAAAATAATTAGAAATGTGAAACATATACGACTCTAAGCATCTTTACACCCACTCTTCCTATTAAAATTTACCACTTCTAAATCACTTGCAGACAACTTCCGATCGGCTTACTTATTTCGAACAAACTGTATTTTTAACAATGCATATCGTCGATAGTGCGAGCTTCGGAATAACTGAAATCAAAGCACCTCACTAGAGAAAACATAATGACATGCGTCAGTCAGCGTCAGCGCGTTAGGTACAGAACAAAGACATATAATAAATATCTTTGGTACAGAACTACAATATAATAATATTCACTAAAATAAATATGAACACAAAATTCGGTCAGAGAGTAGCCTTCAAAATTCGTCTAATTGAATTTGTTGATACAAAATACTAAATGACTTACCAAATCTACGAACATCACATAAGTACACAGTTACACATACACGAACATTAGTATCTTATGATTATAAGCCGAGATTTCCAGTTACTAAAAAAATAAAATGTTAGTGTCCTTGTGCCGTTGTCTTTAAATATTCACTACACAAACAAGTACACCTGGCACAAATAATATAGTACTTAAAAGTATTTTTCAGTCACTATCACTATCGTAGGTATCAAAGACTGTTTGTGCAATAACTGAATTGGTAACTAAAAGTCATGGGTATGCTATTTACCGAAAAGACAATTTGACAATGGACCCAAGTACACGTCGTCACGAGACTGTCATTATCAAAATTAATGAGCGTCTACCTACCTCTTTATTTTAATTATACCTACTACACAGAATAATTATGAATACGATCAAATTTTTTTGAAATTCGAATGACCAATATAATGTTAACAAAATTCATTTTGTGTATAGACAATATTGTTTAAGATTATCTGTGTTAAGTTGACAGTTCTGCCAATATCAGAAACTAACTAAAAAAAACTTAAAGTAACGAAGGAAACTGCACTAGAACTATAGGTACTTCTCATGTATATATATATATATAATCTAAAAATATTACTACGTTATAAAATACATTATTTTTAAAATGCGCATTAGGGTTGTACCCATCTAATTCATACTTAACAGTCCTGAATTTACTTATTTTATTATTTTAGAGAAATAGTTATTTCAAATCAAATCAAATCAATGAAAATCTGCAACAGCTCAAAGCACACGCGTCCACTCAAATTCTATTTTTGTATTTTCAATAATCGATTGCTTCGGATGTGTCACCACATTGACATAAATAGTAGATTGTTACACAAGGGTGGAAAGGAATCAATTCCCATACGAGGTATTTAGACGCCCGAGCGCAGCGAGGGCGGCTATAGTCCGAGTAGGAATTGATGTCTTTCACCCGAGTTAAGCACTCTACTTTTCATTTTGAATATAAGGAAAGTAAAAAAACTATTTTTTAATAAAGATTTCGATATAGCAAAAGTTAAGTTAATATCCCGCCAAATTATATATTGTCATAGTCTAATTTTTAATTATGGAACACACCGCGTCGCTGCCTCAGCCGCACGCGTTTTTTTTAAATTCACACTGGCCGTTTATAAACACACAAGACCGCAGCTTTTTTTTTCTTAATTATGTAATTTTTTTTACAGCTGACTGCCTAACCTAATTTTGTTCTATTTTTTAAATTATTTTCCACCCTAGGGAGGAAAGTAATTACTATGAGTTATTCACGCCCAAGGGTGGGAAGTAGCATTTTCCACCCGCTATTCAGATGAAATAAACACTACTTTCCGAGTATGAGAAATGAAAAAATCTTTTTAGTTAAGTCTTCGTTCGGATTTTTTTTTTTTATTTCTTTACTTTGCGAAAATAATATATGTTTTTCTAATGATGTAAACAATACGGTCGTCATTGATTATATCTGTAGGTATTAAAAACATATTGGATTTTTAAAGCAGGGCGGCCAGAAAAGTGACGTCGAAAACCCAAAATTGACGCTATATACAATTATTGTCAAAATTTCGATACTTTTTTAATCAAGGGATGAACCCTACGTATGCTCAGGGATTTTTATTAGTTTAGGGGAAAGAATGACTTTTAATTATTTTTTCATGACATCGGTTTTAATTTATCAACTGAACGTTTAAAGATATTATAATTAATTACCTACCTCTTATAGAACCGGCTAAAATTGAGTAGAAAGTTCAAAACTGAATAAATATGAATACAAGGAAAATATATTTGTATTCTTTATAAGTATACGTAGCATAGTTTATTAGTCTTTTAAAAATGATAAGACACCTACATATTTGGAAAGGTGTCATTTTTGAAAAGGTCAGAATATTTTATTTCTTTATTTTATTATGAAACTGTTGTTTTTTAAATTTTTGTGTTAAAATACAACACCTAGATTTTATTTTATGCTTATGTAAGTCAGAAGATAGGTAAAGTAAAACATGACTACATAATATGTACCTACCTACGATAGAAGTAGAGTAATACCTACTACAGTTATAGTGACGTCATACTCAATTTGATTCAATTGGTTTGTTTACAGTAATAGTTGTTTTGTTTGGAACGTCTTTGTTTATTATTGTCAAAACCCAATACGTCGAAATTCAGAATTGTTGAATAACTTCACGAGTATTCATATCCTATTTCACTAATATAATTTCATAATTCATCGTTGTCAATATTAAATTAAAGTAATATTTTCAACCGACTTCAAAAAGGAGGAGGTTCTCAATTCGACTGTTTTTTTTATGTTTGTTTCATCATAACTTTCGACTGGGTGAACCGATTTTGATGATTCTTTTTTTATTTGATAGTTGGTGCTTCCCGATTGGTCCAATTTTAATTTGGTCCAGTTCTGACAATGTCATTGTCAGAACTGGACTCATATAAATCTAAATTATAATTAATAAGTCTAAATAAATTTGCATAAATTATGTGCGTGGCAAATGGACTAACTCAATATCACGCTAACCGATTTCAATGATTCTTTATTTGTCTGGTAGGTTTTACTTTAGAGGTGGTTATGTCCAAAAAAGTTTCGGAAGTCAGTGGCGAAAACAAAAGAACCACTCAAATTGAAGTCTACTTCCGAAACTGTTTTAGACATAATTTTTTTAAATTATTTTTAAAGTATTTTACTTTTTTTTGTTAAAAGTTAATGTGACTGTAACGTTGCCTGCCGATGAAAGGTCCTAGTAGAGCTAGCTAAATGTTTAGATGGTCTGTCATAAAATCTAGTTTTTTATCTACGGCTATAGCTGTATCGTGACCGTGGCGTGGGTGGCTCATTCAAGTCGCGCGGTTCCCACGCGGCTGGTCGCGGCTGGTCGGCGATGGTCGCCGTTTTCCTTGTTGTGATACAGGTTCTTGTGTTATATCTTAGACATCGTGCGTCGTGGCGTAAACTGTATTGTTATAGTTCTGTTTTGATAGGCTGTGAGGGTCACTGCCTTTTCAATACTTAGATACTTGTTGATAGAGATAGATGTTGGTAACTTTAGTTTAGTAGGTATATTTACTGAATGGTTTTAATCCTTAAAGTACCTACTATATTACAGACACAATACAAAATCTATTATGTTGGTCGTAGTGTCCTGTGGTCAATATGGGCGTAACTGAATTATGTTCTTTCTGTTGTTGTTGCTGTTTTAATCATAGATAACATCGGTCTGATATTTTTCATTAGGACGTTTAAATTTTATTAAACCTTTCATTGCTACAATCTCGATAATATTGGTTTTTGATGCTACTTAAAAGATATTACTTATTATTTTGTTGGAACCCTAAGATACGTGATTGAAATAAAAATACACAAACCAATATTGATGGCGACCAAGAGATCAATAAATATAACATAATGTAAGCGAGGACAGAACAGATTTCCACTTGAATGAGCCGTGATGTAGTGAGCTTGAGTATTGGATTAAATTGCATAATACGTCGACGATAACCGCCTGCGTCAACTGGTCCTGGTTTTTATTGCGTCCGCGCATCGTCCAATGTATGACATCCAACTTGGTATTTCTACCCTCTATTATAAGAGGAAGTAAAGACCCATTTATGATTTTTTTGTTTCCCAAAAGAGGTGTAGATTCATTGCGTGGGTATAAATAATTGAAGAAGTAAGTTCAGGCCTAACATGAAAAATAAATGTCGTCTCTAAGGACCATTTCTTTTGTTCCCTATGTGTTGCGTTCAACATATTATTATTATAAGTAAACTGTGGCGAGTACATGCACTGGTGTCGTTAGCTTGGTGTTTTAAGATATGTACATTTAAAAGAAGTTCTGCCTCACGTAGTTATTTGTTTTACAGAGATTAAACATAATTCGAAGTCTTCATATCACAGTCATCGGGAAGCTGGAGCATACGGTTAGTTAAGTTATAACCCATTTACACTCATCTAATTTACAGCTAATGGTCTTGATGTAAAACGTCTTTTTGAAAGCCCTTAAGAGGAGTGTCCCTCGCGAACGCAACAATGTTGCACAGTTGTCGCTGTCTCTATCCCTCGCGATGCGAACGCGTGCCCGAGAGGAGAAACAACAATACATTTGCAACATTTTCACGCGTATTTCTTATGTTCCGATTTTGGAGATTACTCCTATAATATTGTTAATACGTAAAAAAAAATCTTGTAAAAATATATTTACTATATTATCTGGGTTTCTTTCGAATCAGAATGTTTCTGTATTGATACATTGTCGAGAAATAGTAGCATAAAGTTGGGCCGTTTTTCAACGAAAATTGCCAATCTTTGAGCTCGTGTAACTTTTTAACCGTATATTGAAATGAAATTGTATACTACAGGAACACGTATTTTAATGATAAGATTGTTACTGCAAAATTTCAATGACTTTCATTGTTTAAAATTCAAGCAAGGGCCAAACTACGTTTGTATGGAGCGCGAAGCGGATACTATCCTCTTAATTAGTAGCAAGTGGGTTTGGGCTGTTTTAATAGGCTGTACCTAATAGTGTCAGTATCACCATCATATCAGCCAAATGAAGTCCACTGCTGAACGAAGGTCAGGTCCAGGAAGTGCTTTTCCGCTTTGTTTCCATAGAGAATGTTATCTTAACGAATATTATAAATCAGCTTCAGATAAAAATGATCTGCCATCGGGGTGCATGTACGAAGATCACTGGTACGGCGAGGGCGCAACAGTGCCAACGCGCGAGGAGTGCCTGCGCTGCGTGTGCAGGAGCGGGGCGCTGTTGTGTCGGCGCCGCGCGTGCGCACCTCTGCCTGAACCGCTGCCACTTCGATGTCACATCCGACATAGAAGGGGGGGCTGCTGTCCGGAGCTGCATTGTCCAGGTGACCGTTCGTGGTGCCTTAACAATAATATTATTTAACAGCGAGCATGATTCAACAGATACCAGCTTCAAGTGACCAGTTAAGCTTAGATCCCACATTGCTAGTTTAGTTATGGTTAGGTTCCTTTGATCTTATAATTAATAGTAAAAAATAAAATTCTATCTACCACCCAAAAGATGATTAAAGGATAAACCAAAACCTTCCATACCATGTGAATCGTAATAGATCATAAATATACTTACGATTACCTTCCAGATGGGGTGAAAATCATGGAGCACGGAGCAGTTGCAAGATTTGAGAACGAACAATTAAATGAGCCAGAGATAGTGATGCCGACCTCAGCCAATCACGGTAGGTCGAGATTGTATTAGGTAAGTTACGAGTAAAGTTAGAGTATGTATAGGACTACCTACTACCTACCTGCTAGTGGCTCCACTATCAGTTTATTTATGCAGAGCCACTATTAAGGAGAGAAACTAAATTTTATAATAATAGTTTGATTCTCGATGGATTGGTTCGCCACTGTCAGCGACCGTCGGCACTTACAGTTTGTTCGAAATAAGTA